>OV743445.1:24110234-24330234 GCA_928269145.1 Agriphila tristella
TTTAAAACTTCAGGGCGCATCAAGACCAGAATGGCTTCGTTAAATGGATAGTCCGGCTGTGTCAGTTGTTTCTCGACTCATTCCTTCATAAACTACAAATAAGATATAAAAACCGTAAGTCAACACATTATGTAAGTAGTAACAAATATAACAATAATGTACCTACACCGGCTTATATTTCAATGACCACCGCTCACCAAAACTTTTTGGGCGGCTTAGGATTTGGTGAGCTTTTACTAATTTTGGAGAACAAAATGTATTTTTTTTGGTCTGCTAAAGTATTAATACCCGTTTTTTTTCACATTAGGGCATATGCCCATGTGGCTTTACAGTATTATTTTGCAGAAGTAAATCAATAATTCATACTCGGTATGTTACGTATTCTGTGGTAGTTCAGATAGGGGGACAAATGTAAGGGTTAGAAACGCGTGACTTGCAACCCCAGAGCAAGCACAGAATACCTAATTGTTGATACAAAAAATTGTGATTTACTTCCGTAAGTGAGGTAAGATTCTATTACATACATAATTGTGTTCCTATCTTGAAGCGAGTTGCAAACCAAAGACAGAGTTTTACGTGATAAAAGAAATATATGTAGCTTACTTCCGCAAAGCATTGTTAAGAATGGTTTGGGACTTCCGCCAAGTGACGACGATGATTCAATCAAATACAGAGTTCTTGTCCTCGAAATAAAATAATGTACTAAAAAAGAAATATGTACTCGCAGATTTATTATGTCCCACAAGCTTCATATTTCTCAATCGCACAACTTATTTATTTAAAAGCAACGACAAGAAAGTCCCAAATTCACAATATACTGAACTTCATCGAAGGGGTTCCTTTCGATGAAAAAGTGCCAGTGAGTTCACAAATCTCGTAAATGAAGCTGCCCAATTCGTCAGCCGAGTTCCGGCCGTCAGATAAGGGCTGTCTCCGGAATTAGTCCCAGTTGTAGGGCGACGCGGGCCATTAATTATTACTTCGAGGCGGAATAGCGCTTTCACTCACAGAAATTATGAAGACGGAATCGGTCAATTGTATTCGATGTAAAGACATATTTGTCAAACATCACTATTATTATTATTATTAAGTATTGTATGAGCTCGGTGGCGCAGTGGTTTAGCGCCTGGCCCAGTGATTGCGGGGGTTAAGCAACGTTTGCAAGGGTCGGTCATGGGATGGGTTACCAAAAATGTATTATCTCGAGCTCCTCTGTGCTTTGGAAGGCACGTTAAGCCGTTGGACCTGCATTTGAAATCGTTAACACCCACCAATCCACATTGAGCCCGTGTAGTGGGTTTAGACCCATCCTCCTTACCACCCATAAGGAAGGCCTGTGCCCCAGCAGTGGGGACATTAAAAATGGCTGATGGACAAGTATTGTATGAGGATTAGTGGCCACCTCTGGTGCTATAGTTTGTCAACCCGCTTGTAAGGCCCCTAACTTGGCGTAATTGTCAGATGACAACAGCCAGGACCGACGGTTTAACGTGCCCTCCGAAGCACGGAAGCGCTTAGTTGTAGCCACTTAACGGTCACCCATCCAACACCTGACCGGACCGAGTGATGCTTAATAAGCGTGGTCGAGTACGATCAGTCTGTCAAACTCCACCACGAGCGCTTCAAAACATCACTGTTATAGATTGTTAGCTTGATATTTTAACACAAACTTTTTTGGTACCTATTTATTTGGTCTATTTTTTTGTTGATTGATAGTATAATATAATTATTAACATAAATCATTATAATTACGAAAATTACAAAGCTCTACATATTATTCATAAAGTTACAGTAAATGTTAATAATGCTTCTAACCTATTTGTATTATTTTATGCTGAAACAATAAATTATTTTGGGTCCTTGTCAGCTTAAACATATTTCGATATAGAGATATTGATCACTTTTTTTGGTTAATATGTCTATACGTCAATCACACTTATCGCTAGACTATTTATGATAGTTAATTCTACTATAATTGGAGCTTAAAACAAAATATACAATAGTACCAACTAAACGTCTTATATGTACAATATTCCTAAGCAAAATTCAGTGGACTTGGTTCTTAGGATTTATGGTAAGAAATATTTTTATTCATACTATCTTATTTAGAAGCGTTCGTTAAACTAGGGCCAAAGTTAACATGGCGTTAGACTGCGGACTAACGCCATTTTAGCGCAAATCGTATTCAAAGTGACAGTTTAACGTTTAGTCAGTTTAGTAAGGATTAAAAGGTGCATTGTGATTGGTTTACAAGCATTAAACCAGGTTTTGTTAGAACAGTCTTGCACCCCTGTTTTGTGAAACATCTCTGAATAAGACAGTTAGAGATTAGCACTAATTTGTCTTGGATAATGTTACTTTTAGATTAGCATTAATACCATATACGAGTATCGTATCTTAACACAGATTATAATTTCTCATCGTAATAATTTAGTACATACAGACTATAAACTGAATAAATTATCGACTAAAGGTTACCGAGACTTTCTAAGTAAAGTTAATCCTGATACAGCGTCTTCAATATATGCCGTTGTTATTTTTGTTTCGATATACTTAACATTGAGGAGCCAAAAAATAATAGTCGTTTACGTATTCATATTTTTTTCAATTACAAGAGATGTTTTTATCTCTCAATTATATCACATGAAGTACGACAACCAATTTAATGATTAAGTATTTTACCCAAACCAATAATAAAACATATTGAGATGAAAATCCACTGCGGTCAATTATAGAGTAAGTAATAGATAATGTAATAATGTACAGTCAAGAAAGTACCTAGCTAAAGTACGTAGGTTTTTTTTTAAACTTTTGTGAGAGAGTTTGTGTATGATCGCTTTTTTTTCAAAAGTTGGTTGTGTGTTGTTGTTTTGGGCTAGTGGGTTCTTTTACCCAACCCTCTTTTCAAAAGTGCTATTCCATACAAATTTGAAAGGAGGTGTTGGGGGGGGGGGGGGGGGTGGAAGAAAGTAGAGGACGGATTAAATTATAGATAGGAAAAATAGAGTTGATAGGAAAGAAAAGAAATGAAAGAAGAATTTGGTTTGGGTTTCAGATGAAACCGAATTTGGGGGCCCAAGGCTGAAGTCCCGGCGATTTAATATATGTTACTATGTACAGGTTTTATGTATTCATTGCGTTTATTAATTACTTAGATTAGGTAGGTATAATAATAAAAAGAATTGCCCGGTTTAATATTGAACTTATGAAAAAGTTAATGACTGAAATAAATCGGCGTTTTCGTCATTAGAAATGTCGCTTTTCATTTTCCTTTGCACAATTGTTGGGTTTAGGTTACGAAAATGGTAATAAGGGTCAAGGGAGGCTCGCGAGTGTCTCTCAAGGATGTCACGGCAGCGAAATGTCAAGCTCTTATTGCGCTAGAGTGGTGTAAAACCGGGTATTCACTAGCGAGCTGTATTCGTAGTTGTTGCACGATTTTTGGGGTTAAAAAATAAACCCTAATGCCGAATATTGTAGATAGGAACTATCAAACTGAACAACTTGAACACTATGGGACCAACTCTGAAATCGTGAAAAATCAACTGTTTCATAAATTTTGCTATTTTAGTTATAATTTTTTGTATGAAAAATCTGTTTTTTTTTCGCGATTTCAGAGTTGGTTCCACAGTAAAAGTTGTTGCGTTTGATGGTCTCTATCTACCATATTCAGCATTAGGGGTTATTTTGTAACACGTTTTTAAACGCAAAGTTCGTTATCGTTACAAAAATGTGACTTTAGCCAGGAAACTTAGTGATAATTTTGTAAGCGTCTCATTCATTTTATCAACAGGTTACGGTTTCAGCTCGCTAGTGAGTATCTGACTTAAGCTTCCGTAATGAGCTGAGGAGTGTCGTTCGGAACAGGCAACTCTTGTACCGGAAACCCGGATGAGAAAATAGGTTAACTTACTTCTCGTTTTGATAGCGGTGTCCGGGTGAGACGAGTCTGGAAAAAGAAAAAAAAAACATTTAAAAAAGGTATATCAAAACTATTGATATATTCAATTGATGGATTTAATGATTAACTATTTTGCGATTCAGCGGTTGTGGTGTAAACATTTGGTACTTTTACTTATTAGTTACTTTACTTTAACTTTTTTTTTGTTAAAATCATTTAACCGCTATTTAGCTTAAAATTCAGTGTAGTGGAAGTTTAATTTCTATTGTACAAAGCTATATTCATAAAAAAAACCTTCTTTATATTGTTACCTTTAAAACTAGCGTATCAAACAATATTGTTCCATCCATCGATATTTCATTAAGTTTTTCAAAGATATATCTGTTTTTCTGACTGCTAGTTATTTCCTTCCAATCTAAGCGTTTTCACCTGGAAAAACGCTATAGGAAAAGCCTTTTAAAATCTAAAAACTATCAGCATGTGTGAAAACATCGAAATACACAGCTTTTCAGCCCTATCTCGTGGCTCTTTCATTTTGTCGTTTCGGAGGTGCCATTGAGGCACTCGCAAGGGACTTGCAGATTGCCACTATACATTGTTGCAGGCAATAAGACCCAGTTTCCCTTGGCAGTGCGATGCGAGGCCGTTAGTCCCCTTTCTATTACGTGGAGATTTTTTTTTATTGATAGAAGTGATTTGGGACGCGACGAGATGGAGTGATAGGCTATAGTGCATCTAGTATGTTCGCACAATGCCAAACAGACGGGTTTCATGCCATAATTCGGAAGAAAGTGACGTCACTGCTGGGGAGAGTGCGAGGGAGTAGCAACAGCATCCTGAAAACCATAGCAGATGATCCATACGCGCCTATCTTGAGACACTTCGCGCGGACAATGACCGCAGTGGAGGATAACTCCTATGGGTGTTGTCCGCGCAGGTGGCCTCTGAGGTATTTATAATTTATTAATTTTGTAGTTGTACGTAAATTTACTAACCCTTAATTTTAAGTATCTTTAAAATATTTACTAACCCATGGATCTTTGTTGTCTGAATAAATGCATTTGAATTGAATTGCTACACCTGTATCTGAAGGTAGGCACGCATGTGTGTGTTTACTTGAATCAATCTAATAATTTACAAATGGATTTTCTTTCCTTTAAAGTTTCCGATGTAATTACTTCTCACATATTAACTGTTGACGCAAATAAGAGATAATATACAGCGTAAAATTTTAATCATTTGGTTGCCACAGTGAGGTGGTTCCATTTATAATTACAAGCAAAGATCGAGTAGGTATCGAGTACTTTTATATGGAACAGCTGTTTTTTTTTTTCAGAGTTGGCCCCATAATAAAAGTTGCTTGTAATCATGGGTGGAACCAACCCCTGCGGGAACCAAACGATTAAAATATCAGCTTGTAGAGATGGAGTTAGATTATGATATCCACCACACTCACTTTCACTTTCACTTTCACTTTCACATTACACATTAGTATCACAACCAGTCCACAAAAAACGCGTGAACAAGCGCAATGTATGAAAACTAATTAGTTTATTCACACAGACCACGTTTTGTTATCAAATGCAGCAATATTGAACAGTTACACAGCACATAGTTATTCTGTGCCACTACTACCTACTTTTAGCGTTGCAATGTGGTGTGGTTGGTGGTTGTTTTACAATACTCACAACATGTCTGTAAAATTTCATGATGATCTGATCTGTAGTTAAAACGTGAACATAATATAACAAACGAACAAACAAACAAATAATTTAACAAACAAAAGGACTTTCGCCTTTATAATATTAGTAAGGATAAGGCTATAAATTATCTATCAAGTAAGCTGAAACTTATCCGAAACTTGTGAAACATGGCCTTTGATCACTGATAGATACATATATTATTACAGTGTCTGTAAAGCAACTTGATTCGCGACAACGCTCGAGCGTATCCTTACAAGCAGAGCCTTCACTTCGCTGTAAGCCGATCTGCGTGATGTATCTTATTACTATACGTCTCTTCGCTTATATTTCCGACAATATTACTAAATTAATATAATTTTAAGAGTTACTCTATTTTGTTGAAGAGCTCGTATGCATAGTAACTTAACGCGTTTGGGCTACGATTGCAGCGGTCGAGTTACTATCACTGTGATTTCAGGATGGGTGGCCATAACATGTTTTCCTCAAAATTCTCCATGCTTCAAAAGGAACGTTAAAACTTTGGTTCCGTCTGCATTCTCAGTTCCTACTAATCCACAATGAGCATGCGTTATGTTTCGAGGAGCTCGATAACACAGTGGTGTAGTACTTGGCCCAGCAATTGCGGAGGTTAAGCAACTTTCGCAAGGTTCGGTCATGGGATGGGTGACCAAAAATTTATTATCTCGAGCTTCCTCTGTGCTTCAAAAAGCACGTTAAGCCGTTGGTCCCGGATGCATTTGCAGTCGTTTACACCCACCAATCCGCATTGGAGCCGCGTGATGGTTTGTGGCCCATCCTCCTATCCACCCATAAGGAAAGCCTGTGCCCCAGCAGTGGGGACATTAAAAATTCCCGATGATCACGTGTTATGTTTATGGTTCATCATAAGGAAGAGCTGTTCCTCAGCTGATGATGATTAAAGACATTTTTGTTAGGTAAAATAAAGGTAAAAACAATTTTTTTTGTACTCTCAACCTGAAGGGCTCGGAGCAACCTTCCCGGACACCGAGAGGAAGGAGGCGGAAATCCTCATTGGATACCACATAGCCAGGCTATGATGGTTATGTCAGACTCATACTGACTAAAACCGCCGTGAGGTTGGTTTCGACCGGACAGCTATTTTAAGCCTTAAAACCTTCATCGAAAGCGACCGCCTCCCGAGGATTCTGTCCTAGCTTTTTATACTGAACATTTAGCATTTTCTTTTATTTTCGGGATCTACCTACTCATTAATTAAAACTTTTTCCCGAGCAAAGTCCCGTATTCATTGGATCTTGTTTTATTTTTGTTCTGAAACTTGTTTTTAATTCTAATTTATTTATTTGAAAAATACTTGTGGATTTAAATGGGATCTGCTCAATTCCAAGTAATAAATATAGAACTAAATACATTTTTTTCCAAATATTTTTCCTAAACTAGAGACTAGCCTTGGTAAAAATAAGTAAGAAAGTTTTCTTACAAAAGAGGAACAATTCCATCATACATTATTTTGTTATTGCTCAAAAGGTTTAAGCAGCGTTTTCAATGCAAGGTCCCAGTTGGATTAATTTTTGCCGACCTCTTCAACAATTATCGTCAAACTACCAATTTACATAAAACCTCAACTTATTATACACCTAAACCTTCCTCAGGAATTACTCTATCAAAACCGCATGAAAATCTGTTCAGTAGTTTTTGAGTTTATCGCCAACAGACAGACAGGACGATAGACAGACGCGGCGGAAGACTTTGTTTTATAATATGTAGTGATTTTTATGAGCTTGCAACATGTGGTTTAATGTTAGCGTAGTATTTTCAAGCTTTAAACTCCAGTTGCAGTCTAATATTTCAGGGAATAGAAAGTTAGCCTTTTGAAAACGCTGCATCACCAAATTCTCTGAATAACCAATGACCCATTTTCCTCGTTTACAACCCTGATATTTCGCAAGCTCGTTCATTCCGCACAAATATAACAGCAAGGCAATACCATAAACATTATTTTATTACAGTTTTTAACACCCAATAAAGGGGCATGGGATGCCGACCTGGCGGTTTATCGTCCGTTAACCGCGGCCGAAACTCGGACGGGGGCTACTCCCAACTGCACTTTTCTTCGGTTTCCGGGAAAACTTTTCATTTGGCAAAGTTCCTGGCGATTTCTTCTCAGGTAAGGTGGCAACTCGACCCAATGTAACTGGTCCCTATTTTTATTTGTTATTCTAGAAGCAGGTTCGATCTAAACTTACTAATTTATGCTAAGTGCTAGTACTGGAAACACTAGACATAACTAAATGTAACAGATAAACAGATAACAGATAAAGTTAGACTAGAACTTTGACCAGCAAAAATTGGGGGACAAGTTACATTGGGACGAGTTGTCACTAGAACTCGATGCCCGTTAGCGTAGAACGAATGCTTAGAATTATGGCTTAGAATTATGGCTTGTGACAGACTAGCTTCCACTCGCGACTTCATCCGCGTGGACAGTTAAAAATCACTAGGGAACCATTGACCAGGATAAAAAATCTTTATTTTAATCCAGGTATTTTCAGGCAAATCCGAATTAGTTGTGCCGTCCGTTAGCCTTCGCGTAATTGAGTAACAAATACCACAAATACCCAAGTAGTAAGACTAAAACCCAGGTCAATCCGGATGAAGCACAGTGCGTAGCGTGCGTTGACATGTAATGTATATGACAGCATTATGTCACACCAAAACTCACATAGCTGCTGCGCATAAGTTGTGCGTTCGGTCATCGGTGTGACATATCATAGAATTTCATACATTACATTACAACGTCATAAATTTAATTCGTCAATTAGCCGTCACGCTACGCAACCGCATGCAATGTGCTGCATTTGGTTTGTGGTTTCGTACGTAGGGTAAACTAAACAATGATTGACACTCTAAGAAAAACTTTCCCTGAATTTGTTGATTAGTTGTATGTAACATATTTAGGAGTAATTTACAACTTTAAATTAATTATTTAATGTAGGTACATTTCTTACAGCCCGAAACTACTTCTGAGTGCAGTCGGGAGTAGGCCTCAAGGCTCGGTCCGAGCTGCGATAACAACGGCCATTCATTCACGGACTAGATTCCGATTCATTTGCTAGGTTGTATAGGAAACTAAACTTGGGACAATGATTTCACCACTATTTCATGGCGGGATATCTTCCCTTTTGATCCTTAGCCCGAGATATGTGACGATCTTGTAGGGATTTTCTATACTTCCAGTTATCTGGCCATGGTTATTTCCGAGGAATAAGGGATTTATTTGTATTTGAAGTCTGTATAAAGTCTTATACCGATGGCATGAGAAAAGTATAAAGAGAACAATGAACGTTGCAAAACCGACTTCAAAGAAATAATAATCAAATCATTAGATACGCATTATCATCGTTAAAATAAAGTCTATTGAAGTCGGGTGGGGTACGAATACGTACGTACGGGAAGTACAACTTCCTTTTTTATTCTAAAATCCCCACCCGACTTCAATACACGTTATTATAACCATTATAATGCGTATTTAATGATTTGATTATTATTTCTTTGAAGTCGGTTTTTTGTTTTTAAACAATTTTTATTTAAGATGAATAAATAATAAAAAATATTAGAAAAAATCGGCTCACCCGTAGCAACTTAGAGGGGGTTCGAATCCCGTCTAAGTTGCTACGGGTGAGCCGATTTTTTCTAATATTTTTCATTATTTATTCATCTTAATATAAAAATAGCATTGTGAATGCAAAAATCTAAAAAGTTTAAAATTGTACTGTTTCACCTTAATTGATTGTCTGGCACCTGCAATGGGTGCTACAGTTGAATGTCGAAGTAGTTCTCTTCACATTGGTGAGATGGCGCTGATCTTCAGCGGAAACGTAAAAAGTATTAGAAAATTTCGCCAAATCCATTGGCGGCTTGGAAGCATAATTGGTAGTGCATTGGGCCGGAATCCTAAGGGTGCGGGTTCGAATCCCGTCTAAGTTGCTACGGGTGAGCCGATTTTTCCTTATATTTTTCATTATTTATTCATCTTAATATAAAAATAGCATTGTGAATGCAAAAATCTAAAAAGTTTACAATTTTTATTTTTTTTATTTTTAGTGTAAATACCTTCTGTATTAGGTATTGTAGGTAAGTAACGGGTGGCGCAAAAGTACTGGCACTAAAGAAAATACTTTTATTTTTTTTATATGACATTTTCTGTCATTCTGTTGTTGAAAATTGTGTAGTGAACAAATATAAAATACACTGAAAATAAACATGGACCGTTTTACTCCCCAAGAACGTGGAATAAATATGGATTTAGTGAGGGACGCTTTTCCAGGCCGAGTTATCTCTCGTTTTGGCGATTTGCCTTGGCCTGCAAGATCACCCGATCTGACCAGTCCAGACTTCTTTCTTTGGGGTTTTTTGAAATCTCGGGTGTATGTGAACAAGCCACAGACTCTCGCAGCTCTAAAAGAAAACATTCGTCAAGAAATAACGAACATATCGCAGGAAGTGTTACGGCAAGTTATGCAAAATGTCATAAATAGGGCTCAAATGTGTATCAACTCTGGAGGTCACCATTTAAAAGACATCATCTTTAAATCCTAATGGTACGAAATTTAATGGCACAAATATACATTTAAAAAAACCTAAATCTAGTTTTCTAATTTAGAAAAAATGTTATAGCTGAACCAAATAGGGTCTTTACTTTTGCGCCACCCGTTATATTATTTAGGTAGAAAAATCGGCTTAGGCAAACGTGAGATAATCGTGGAGAAACATACTATATACATACAGGTCAAACTAAGAACCTCATTTTTTTTTAGTTGGTTAAAATGACTACACTAAAGGTATCCCCTTTCCAACACAAAAAACTTCATCTAATTCGGTTCATAAATAACAAAGTCGTCAAGGTAGTTGATGCAAAATCATAGTATTTTCAGGATTACTTGAAAACTATTCGATCGATTTGAAAAAAAAATGGGACCATTTTGCAAGCGAACTCAATCGAACAAAAAAAGAATCATCAAAATCGGTCCATAAAAATGTCGGAGATACGCGCGAACAACGATAAAAAAACATACAATCGAATTGAGAACCTCCTCCTTTTGTTGAAGTCGGTTAAAAAATAAATTTACTTTCAATGGAACGATACTAATTTACTCGGAACATCTGCTATATTTCATAACTAGCTTCTGCCCGCGACTTCGTCCGCGTGGATATTAGAAAATCCTCAGGGAACCTGAACCAAACAGGATCCGTCCAGCCATTTTTACGCGATTAGGCGGGTCCCCATCAAGCGCGCTGCGTTGCGAGGCAAGGCCTTTGCTGCGTGTGGCGGGCCTCGTATGAGGCTTCCCGTCCCATTCCCGTTCCCGTTCCCGTGCTCGTTCCCGTTCCCGTCCCGTTCCCGTTCCGTTCCCGTTCCGATCTCGTTCCCGTTCTTTTCCCTTTCCGTTCCCGTCCCGTTCGCGTCCCGTTCGCGTTCCGTTCCCATTCCGTTCCCGTTCCCGCCCCCGTTACCGTTCCCGTCCCCTGGATGTGCATGTCCAGGTCCAGGTTCATGATGTTTCATGTCCACCGCGTTGGACTTCAAAATAAATCTCATTTTCGCAATCACCATCCCATAAAACCTCAAGAACGACGTCTATATCGATTTTTATGTTTACTCATCCCATTTACCCCCTAAGGGGTTGATTTTCAAAATCACAAAATATATGTTTGCCTATTTATTTTTAGACTGCTCCTATGAAGTTTAAAGTTGTACCTAATGTCTATTTTAAATTATTTTTTCCATACAAAATTTGAACCCCATTTTCACCCCTTTAGGGGTTAAATCATGTCCACCGTGTTGGACTTCAAAATAAATTTCATTTTTGCAATCGTCATCCCACAAAACTTCGATAACGACATCCATATCTATTTTTAGTCCATATCCCTTTTCACCCCCATTTCATCCCCATAGGAGTTGCAATACTTACAAAAACAATATTAAACTACAAAATAGATTGCCCGGTCCTTTTATCAAAAGTAAACCTTATAATTAAAGCGCGACTACCCGCACGCCCCTCACGCCCTATAAAAATATTTGTACCACCATCCTATCGAAAAAAATATACTCGCAATAGTTACTTCTCTCGCTGTCTAAGAATGTATAATAACCAATTTTCAAATTTAGATCTGTTTTGCAATACTTTAACTGGTATTAAATCCGAAATAATCAACATGTTAAAGTGAGCCTATTGTTTTGTTTTGCCTTGTCTTGTTTTATTTTGTTTTGTTTTGTTTTTGTCTTGTTGTGTAGCTCCGTCTCAAAACGTCAGAACCTGTTATAATGGGCAGTCATCAGCACGTCAGGTTATACAATTGTCAAAAATCTGCTTTTTAAAAAAAAAAATTTCGTAGTCTTCGCATTTAAGCACAAAATTTATTGAATTTAATTACCCAGTCATGTTTGACCAGCGTGCCGTTGACTGTACCACACTACATTTTGTTATCCTATCAAATAATATGTAAATTAATAGCATGTTACTATTTACAAATATTTACACTAGCTGTAAGTCTGCAACCAACATTTCACTATGTTTAATTTTGGGCACTCGTTGTCTACACCATGAACTCTTTTATTTAATTGTTTTTTTTGTAATGACTGTATGTGCCAAAATAAATTAAAAAAAATAAAAAAAAAAAAAAAAAAAAATATACGTTGCGTTAGATTTCCATCCATAATCTTAAATTATAAATTTAGCGATTTTTACTTCGAAAATGAAGAATTTTCTTCTATACACAACTTCATCCTCCTTTTCAGCCCTTCGGGGGTAGAATTTTGAAAAACGAGGGATGGAATTTTCAAAAATCCTTAATTAGTGGATACCTACACTGTATAAGTATCTGTGTGCAAAATTTCAAGTCAGTGGTTTGGGCTGTGCGTTGATTTGTCAGTCATTTTGGACTTTTTTTGCCCCATTTACTACCTAAAGGGTTGATTTTTGGAAAACCACGAAACACGTGTTTACTTATTTGTCTTTAGAAGTACTCCTACGAAGTTTTAAGTCGAAATGTCTATTTAATATTTTTTTTCCATACAAACTTTGAACCCCCATTTCACTCCTTTAGGGGTCGAATTTCCAAAAATCCTTTCTTAGTGGATGCCTACACTGTATAAAATATCTTTGTACAAAATTTCAAGTCTCTAGACCCAGCGGTTTCTGCGTTGATATGTCAGTCACCCCTTCACTTTTATATAAGAGACTAGCTTCTGCCCGCGACTTCGTCCGCGTGGATATTAAAAAAATCCTTAAGGAACCTTCAACCAGGATCCAAACAGCCATTTTAATGCGATTAGGCGGATCTCCACCAAGCGCGCTACCTCGCGACGACGGACGAGGCTTCCCGTTCCCGTTCCCGTTCCCGGTCCCGGTCCCGGTCCCGGTCCCGGTCCCGGTCCCGGTCCCGGTCCCGGTCCCGTTCCCGTTCCCGTTCCCGTTCCCGTTCCCGTTCCCGTTCCCGTTCCCGTTCCCGTTCCCGTTCCCGTTCCCGTTCCCGTTCCCGGTCCCGGTCCCGGTCCCGGTCCCGGTCCCGGTCCCGGTCCCGTTCCCGTTCCCGTTCCCGTTCCCGTTCCCGTTCCCGTTCCCGTTCCCGTTCCCGGTCCCGGTCCCGGTCCCGGTCCCGGTCCCGGTCCCGGTCCCGGTCCCGGTCCCGGTCCCGGTCCCGTTCCCGTTCCCGTTCCCGTTCCCGTTCCCGTTCCCGTTCCCGTTCCCGTTCCCGTTCCCGTTCCCGTTCCCGTTCCCGTTCCCGTTCCCGTTCCCGTTCCCGTTCCCGTTCCCGTTCCCGTTCCCGTTCCCTTTCCCGTTCCCGTTCCCGTTCCCGTTCCCGTTCCCGTTCCCGTTCCCGTTCCCGTTCCCGTTCCCGTTCCCGTTCCCGTTCCCGTTCCCGTTCCCGTTCCCGTTCCCGTTCCCGTTCCCGTTCCCGTTCCCGTTCCCGTTCCCGTTCCCGTTCCCGTTCCCGTTCCCGTTCCCGTTCCCGTTCCCGTTCCCGTTCCCGTTCCCGTTCCCGTTCCCGTTCCCGTTCCCGTTCCCGTTCCCGTTCCCGTTCCCGTTCCCGTTCCCGTTCCCGTTCCCGTTCCCGTTCCCGTTCCCGTTCCCGTTCCCGTTCCCGTTCCCGCTCCCGCTCCCGCTCCCGCTCCCGCTCCCGCTCTCTCTCCCGCTCCCGCTCCCGCTCTCTCTCCCGCTCCCGCTCCCGCTCCCGCTCCCGCTCCCGCTCCCGCTCCCGCTCCCGTTCCCGTTCTCGTTCCCGTTCCCGGTCCCGGTCCCGGTCCCAGTCCCGTACCGGTCCCTTCCCCGTTCCCGTCCCTGTCCCCGTCCCTTGGATGTGCATGTCCAGGTCCAATCATGTCCACCGTGTAGGACTTCAAAATAAATGTCATTTTCGCAATCACCATCCCATGAAACCTCAAGAACGACATCCACATCGATTATCATCTTTACTTACCCCATCCCTAAGGGATGATTTTCAAAATAACAAAATATGTGTTTGCCTATTTATTTTTAGAAATGCACCTACGAATTTTAAAGTTGTAATATCTATTTTATATTCTTTTTCATTCAAAATTTTTACCCCATTTTCACACTTTTAGGGGTTAAATCATGTCAACCGTGTTGAACTTCAAAATAAAACTCATTTTTGCAATCACTATCCCACAAAACCTCACGAACGATATCCATATCGATTTTTATGTTTACTTACCCCCATTTACCTAAGGGGTTGATTTTCATAATTACAAAATATATGTTTGCCTATTTATTTGTACATATACTCCTACGAAGTTCAAAGTTGCTAGTCTATTTTATATTATTTTTCCATACAAAATTTAACTTAATTTTCACCTTTTTAGGGGTTAAAACATGTCCACCGTGTTGGACTTCAAAATAAATCTCATTTTCGCAATCACCATCCCATAAAACCTCGAAAACGACATCCATATCGATTTTTATGTTTACTCACCCCATTAAGCCCCTAAGGGGTTGATTTTCAAAATCACAAAATATATGTTTGCCTATTTTGTTTTAGACGTGCTCCTACGAAGTTGAAAGTTGTAATGTCTATTTAATATTATTATTATTTTTCCATACAAAATTTGAACCCCATTTTCACCCCTTTAGGGCTAAAATCATTTCCACCGTGTTGGACTTCAAAATAAACGACATTTTTGCAATCGTCATCCCAGAAAACCCCGAAAACGATATCCATATCTATTTTTAGGTTTTTTATCCCTTTTCATCCCCAGAAATAATAACAAAAACAATATACGTTGCGTTAGATTTTTATCCATAAGCTTAAATTATAAATTTAGTAATTTTTACTTCGAAAATAAAGGATACACAACTTCATCCCCCTTTTAACCCCTTCGGGTGTAGAATTTTGAAAAACGCTGAAACCCGTATTTATTTATTTTCAATCGTTAGCCTAAACACAAAGTTTGAAGTTTCTAGCTTCAAAACTGAGGGACTTTCATACAAACTTTCATCCCTTATTTCATCCCCTTAGGGATGGAATTTTCAAAAATTCTTCCTTAGTGGATGCCTACACTGTATAAAATATCTGTGTGCAAAATTTCAAGTCTCTAGGTCCAGCGGTTTGGGCTCTGCGTTGATATGTCAGTCACCCCTTCACTTTTATATAAGAGACTAGCTTCCGCCCGCGACTTTGTCCGCGTGGATATTAGAGAAAATCCTTAGGGCAACCAGAATCCTACCAGCCGATTTTATGCGATTAGGCCGGTCCCCACCAAGCGCGCTGCCTCGCGAGGCAAAACGTTTGCCGCGTGTGGCAGGACTCGCACGAGGCTGCGCGCTTGGTGGGTCCCATCACGGGAACGGGAACGGGAACGGGAACGGGAACGGGAACGGGAACGGGAACGGGAACGGGAACGGGAACGGGAACGGGAACGGGAACGGGAACGGGAACGGGAACGGGAACGGGAACGGGAACGGGAACGGGAACGGGAACGGGAACGGGAACGGGAACGGGAACGGGAACGGGAACGGGAACGGGAACGGGAACGGGAACGGGAACGGGAACGGGAACGGGAACGGGAACGGGAACGGGAACGGGAACGGGAACGGGAACGGGAACGGGAACGGGAACGGGAACGGGAACGGGAACGGGAACGGGAACGGGAACGGGAACGGGAACGGGAACGGGAACGGGAACGGGAACGGGAACGGGAACGGGAACGGGAACGGGAACGGGAACGGGAACGGGAACGGGAACGGGAACGGGAACGGGAACGGGAACGGGAACGGGAACGGGAACGGGAACGGGAACGGGAACGGGAACGGGAACGGGAACGGGAACGGGAACGGGAACGGGAACGGGAACGGGAACGGGAACGGGAACGGGAACGGGAACGGGAACGGGAACGGGAACGGGAACGGGAACGGGAACGGGAACGGGAACGGAACGGGAACGCAAACGCGATCGCTCGAAAGCGAACGCGAACGGGAACGGAAACCGGGGACAGGAACGGGTCCAAACGGGAACGGAAAAGGGTAAAGAAACGGGAACAGGATACTACTAATATCTCTGGACCCACTTCTGATTGTTGTAATAAACTAGCTTCCGCCCGCGACTTCGTCCGCGTGGATATTAGAGAAAATCCTTAGGGAACCTTCAACCAGAATCCTACCAGCCGATTTTATGCGATTAGGCCGGTCCCCACCAAGCGCGCTGCCTCGCGAGGCAAAACGTTTGCCGCGTGTGGCAGGACTCGCACGAGGCTGCGCGCTTCCCGTTCCCGTTCCCGTTCCCGTTCCCGTTCCCGTTCCCGTTCCCGTTCCCGTTCCCGTTCCCGTTCCCGTTCCCGTTCCCGTTCCCGTTCCCGTTCCCGTTCCCGTTCCCGTTCCCGTTCCCGTTCCCGTTCCCGTCCCCTGCGGCTGAATCATGTCCACCGTGTTGGACTTCAAAATAAATGTCATTTTTGCATTCCTCATCCCATAAAACCTCAAGAACAACATCCACATCGATTTTTATGCTTACTTACCCCATTTACCCCCTAAGGGATGATTTTCAAAATAACAAAATATATATTTGCCTATTTATTTTTAGACATGCTTCTAAGAATTTCAAAGTTGTAATGTCTATTTTATATTATTTTTCCATACACAATTTGCACCCCATTTTCACCCCTTTAGCGGTTGAATCATGTCCACAGTGTTGTACTTCAAAATAAATGTCATTTTCGCAATCACCATCCCATAAAACCTAAAGAACGACATCCATATCGATTTTTATGTTTACTTACCCCATTTACACCCTAAGGGGTTGATTTTAAAAACCACAAAATATATGTTTGTCTATTTATTTTTAGACATGCTCGTACGAAGTTTTAAGGTGTAGTATATTTTATATTGTTTTCCATACCAAATTTGAACCCAATTTTTACCCCTTTAGGGGTTAAATCATGTCGACCGTGTTGGACTTCAAAATAAATGTCATTTTTGCAATCGTCATCCCAGAAAACCCCAATAACGACATCTATATCTATTTTAGGTTTATTTGCCCCATTTCATCCCCATAGAATTGTAAACGATGCGTGGGCTGGTAGCTATGGTGGTGAGGATGGAAAGGAAATAAAATATATTTTTAGCGTTATAAATTTGTACTGCTTTTTATTCCAAGACAGCTCAGTGACACACAGAAAACAAAAACTAACTTGTTTCTAAAAAAAGGTAACCCATAAATTACAGTGGTTTTGGAAAGAGGTTTGATTTGCAACAGTTCTCCCCCCTTGTATGAAAATACAACAAAAAGAAAAGCAAATCAAACCAAAATTAAAATAAAACAAGAAATATCTACAGTAAAAGTAAGAAAAATTAAAACTTTACAATATGTTTTGCCGGGCGGCGCAATATCCCACCCCTAGTAGCAACGTCTACGACCCTGATCACGCCATCCCTGCCTGGGTGAACACTGGTTATTCTGCCCTTCGGCCAAACTCCTCTCGGCAGGTTGCCGTCTGCAATTATGACTGCGTCACCAACGCCGCCCAAAAAAGGTCTGCCAAGCGTGTCGCTTTACGCCATTCTGACCTTCCAACCAGGACCGCATCTGTCAGCGTAGGGGCAGGGACTGTCATCGAGGACGATTGCCCAATCAGAAAGTGAAATGGGGTGAGAGTCTCCTCGTCTGCCGCATCGACGCTTACGTGGGATAGAGGTCTCGAGTTGACAACCGCCTCAGCTTCCAGGAGCAATGTTAATAAAGTTTCGTCTTTGGGCGCTTTTTGATGGAGGGTAGCGCGCAAAGCCGTTTTTTTTGACCGCACTAGCCGCTCCCAACATCCTCCAAACGATGGTGCTGCAGATGGTATGAATTTCCACGCGACTTGACGGGTTGCGGCAAAATCTTGTACGTCTGCTTCAAAAAATGTCTTTAACTCCTTGCTCGCGCCCACAAAAGCCGTATTCGTTGCGTTATATTTCCATCCATAAGCCTAAATTATAAATTTAGCGATTTTTACTTTGAAAATTAAGGATTTTCTTCTTTACTCAACTTCATCCCCCTTTTCACCCCTTCGGGGGTAGCATTTTGAAAAACGATGATACACGTATTTATTAATTTTCAATCATCAGCCTAAATACAAAATTTGAAGATCCTAGCATCAAAACTGAGGGACTTTCATACAAACTTTCATCCCTTTTTTCTTCCCCTTAGGGATGGAATTTTCAAAAATCCTTCCTTAGTGGATGCCTACACTGTATAAGGTACATGTGAGCAAAATTTCAAGTCTCTAGGTTCAGTAGTTTGGGCTGTGCGTTGATATCTCACTCAGTCAGTCAGTCAGGACTTTGAATTTTATATATATAGACTAGCTTCCGCCCGCGACTTCGTCCGCGTGGATATTAGAGAAAATCCTTAGGGAACCTTCAACCAGGATCCGACCAACCGTTTTATACGCGATTAGGCGGGTCCCCACCAAGCGCGCTGCCTCGCGAGGCAAAACATTTGCGACGTGTGACAGGCCTCGCACGAGGCTGCGCGCTTGGTGGGGACCCGCGTAATCGCGTATAAAACGGTTGGTCGGATCCTGGTTGAAGGTTCCCTAAGGATTTTCTCTAATATCCACGCGGACGAAGTCGCGGGCGGAAGCTAGTTTATTACAATAATCAGAATTAGGTCCAGAGATATTAAGAGTATCACGTTCCCGTTTCTTTACTCTTTCCCGTTTCCGTCCCCGCCCCCGTTCCCGTTCCTGTTCCCGTGTCCGTCCCCGTCCCCTTGGGCTGAATCATGTCCACCGTGTTGGACTTCAAAACAAATGTCATTTTCGCATTCCTCATCCCATAAAACCTCAAGAACATTTACCCCCTAACGGATGATTTTCAAAATAAGAAAATATGTGTTTGCCTATTTATTTTTAGTCATGCTCCTACGAATTTTTAAGCTGTAAACTATGTAATGTCTATTTTATATTATTTTTCCATATATAATTTGTACCCCATTTTCACCCCTTTAGCGGTTAAATTGGACTTCAAAATTAATGTCATTTTCGCAATCACCATCCCATAAAACCTCAAGAACGACATCCATATCGATTTCTACGTTTACTTAGCCCATTTACCCCCTAAGGGGTTGATTTTCAAAACCACAAAATATATGTTTGCCTATTTATTTTAAGACATGCTCCTACGAAGTTTTAAGTTGTAATGTCTATTTTATATTGTTTTCAATACCAAATTTAAATCCAATTTTCACCCCTTTAGGGGTTAAATCATGTCGACCGTGTTGGACTTCAAAATAAATGTAATTTTCGCAATCTTCATCCCAGAAAACCCCAAGAACGACATCCATATCGATTTTTAGGTTTATTTACCCCATTGCACCCCCATTTCATCACCATGGGGGTTGAAATTATACCAATACAATATGCGTTGCGTTAGATTTCCATCCATAAGCCTAAATTACAAATCTAGCGATTTCTACTTCAAAAATGAAGGATTATCTTCTAAACACAACTTCATCCCCCTTTTCACCCCTTTGGGGGTAGAATTTTGAAAAACTCTGAGACACGTATTTATTTATTTTCAATCATCAGCCTAAACACAAAATTTGAAGATCCTAGCTTCAAAACTGAGGGACTTTCATACAAACTTTCATCCCTTATTTCATCCCCTTAGGGATGGAATTTTCAAAAATCCTTCCTTAGTGGATGCCTTCACTGTATAAAGTATCTGTGTGCAAAATTTCAAGTCTCTAGGTTCAGCGGTTTGGGCTGTGCGTTGATATCTCACTCAGTCAGTCAGGACTTTGAATTTTATATATATAGATTAGTATGATATAATGAAAGGGTCATATAGGAGTTAAAATTATAATAGATCTTACAGTATAGAAATCAAACTTGACAATTCAGACATACTCCTTGAAACATTGTGATTTTGAAATGAATGATGATATTCCTGTAAACTAGTGCGCTCGCTGAATTAACAAATTTTTCTTATTCTCTTTGGCTGTCAAAGCAAAATGATAATACCATTCTGAATATTAAATATAAAGTTGCCCTTTGTGTCCATTTTAGTTACCGTTAGTTACAATAGTTGTTCAGTATTCATAGAAATATAAAAAGATGTTCCAAAATATATGGAGTCTGAGCAGTGGCGAGGGGTGAAATTATGGTGAAGGTAAGCCGTTCCACAAAAATGTAATGATCTGCATAGTGGATCGGTGGGGTGGGCTTTCTAATAGGTAAGCCGATGGGAATCGGCTTGTATGGACCCTTCGCCACTGAGTCTGAGCCACGTCTATGTACGTTATACAAAAAAATTGGTCGTTTGAGTTTTTTTTTTAAATTCTCTATCTTTTGAGATGGTGTAAATAGACTTGGCCCAGGAAGGTACATATCCTTTAGTGATTGTTTAATAGATTTTTTTAATAGCATTGGAAACTCATTATAATCATTATGATAAACTTATTACTACTGCATTGCATGTAAAAGAATTTAACATCAAATATAGATATTTTCCAATAAAATAGAACTCTCATGACACAATACCTGTATTTATTAATAACTATAAAAGTTTTAACGACAATGCGTATCGCACACTCTCGTGTAACATCGGACGATTTCAATTGATAGCGAAGACGTGCCCGTCTAAAACACTTGAGGAAATAAAAGCGTCGTCAAAGTAGGCGTCATTGCGACGCAACGCGAGCACGACAGAAATATAGCACAGTACAAATTACTAACAGTAGATGCAATGCAAAAAACAACTTTTGCAATCGCAGGGTGAATGCGGTGACCCACTGTTGTTATCCCTGCTGGGTCACTGATCACCCGTACTCTAAAATAGAGTACCTATTTTGTGTTGGTTTTCTTTATAAAACGACAACAATAGAGTACGCTAAAATACTCTTTTAACGTAACTCTTGTGTCACTATCTTTAGGAAAGGCAAATATTTGTTAGTAACTTTTTATGTTGTGTAATTATTTTTGTTAAACCTGAATGAAAATACTCTATTTGTTTGAAAAAAAGGTGGCAACCCTTCACAGGCTTACCTTATGGGTTTTTCTGGTGGATTCCTACAATTTGATCACCCGACTAGAGAGCAAAACCGCTAACCAGTACGCCATCAAGCTTCTTTTCTTATTAAAACCGATTGACCATCGGCCATTTTTGTTGTCCCCTCTGCTGCGGCACAGGCCTTCCTTATGGGTGGATAAGGAGGAAGGGCCATAACCCACCACGTGGGCCAAAAGTGAATTGGCGGGTGTTAACGACTGAAAATGCACCTGGGACCAACGGCTTAACGCGCCTTCCGAAGCATGGACCTCTAGATAATACATTTTTGGTCACCCATTCTATGACCGACCCTTGTGAAAGTTGCTTAATCTCCACAATAGCTGTGCGAGGCGCTAAACCACTGCGCCAACGAGCTCTGTTAAAACCGACTACTGGTACGTTTGTACTGTGGCTCTAGCGGAGCGCATTCCAGTCACGTCGCGAGTCGCGCCGGTCCGCGGCGACGAGGCGCGAACTAGCTGTCATTTTGTCTGATCGAATTTATGTTCTATCTCCTTGATTACGTATGAACATTCGGAATGTACGCTGAACCTCAAACATATTCAATTAGGATTTTTGTGTCCACACACAATACAAATACACTTAAGATTGTAGCCTTGTTACCACAAACAAGGCTACAATCTTATTGTATCTAATTGTATTTGTACACGGAGGTACTGTACTGCACAGGAAGTGACGTCAAAACATCTTTTAGGTACGCACAAAATTCAAAGCATTAGATGACACTCGGAATTTTCCTTGATTTATGACATGAATATACATACTTACTATTGTTATTATGTAAACTGCAAAAAAAGTCATAAGATTTCTATCATTACACCTGTTTTTAAACTTCTAGTATGAATCTCCCAAACAAACGTTAGTCAAATGAACTCTTACTAGATAAACCCCACTAGTTTTATGTGTGCCGGCTATAAGAAAATGAAACGAATTGCTTGCCTACAAGTGTTAGGAATATTAGGTAATATTATTTCTCGTTACTTCATACAGCACAAGATGTTCAATTTCCCTTAGTTCCATTAAAGTTTTCCTTTTGTACGCCCTTCGTTTTATTTATTTCTCATTTTCATAATAATATATTTTCCCAGTTTTTTTTTATTAGTATCTGGGCAGGCATTTGACATCTTGCTTCATAAACAGGATGTGGTCTAAGGTGTAGCAAGCTTGTCCAGAAAATGCCTATTCACTCTTGCCTTAAAGAGACCAAGGTTGAAACTATCGGGGAATACATAAGCAGGCAGCGCAGCAGTTCGCATCAGAAATTGGCAAATCGCTTGGTACGGACCCTTAGAGTATCTACAAAGTAAGAGTATATGTTGGTGTTTAGAAAAAAATAAGTATAATCAAATAGAAAGCTCCTATCTGTCTCAACAATTTCAAAATTAATTGAGGAACGCACATCTGGTGAACCCAGGGTGCCTAACTGTACCCTTACCCTTTCCGGCTTCATCATCAATTCCAGGACACTATCTTACATCAGAATAACTTGTCAAGTCCTATCAAACGAGCCTGAACTCGATGAGATTGTATGGTTTTACTATTGAGTTCCTGTGGTCTTCTTCCGGCTCCATCATCAGACCCTGAACCTCATATTTCCCATCAAACTATTTGACAAGATGAATCAAAAGACCCTAAATTCGTTGTTTCTGTGTTCTTTTTCCAGCTCCATCATCAGTTCCATAATACTGCATTGTCCTCCAGCTCTGACCCATGCTTAAAGTTTCACAAACAAACAAGAAAGCAACCTAATAAAAACGTGTTAAAAAGAGAATCATTCATATTTATTTTAATATTTATAATACTTAAACAAAATAAAAACTGCTAGTAAACCGAGTTAGAGTATGTTTGCGAGTTATAACATTGTACGAGTACTTGTTGTGGGAACCAGGAGTTATTACATCATACCAACACGAAATACTTCTTTGTTATGGAATCTGCCGGTTTTACAGCATGTTTTGGCAAAGTTCCACCACCGCGTAACTTCCGCGTTCGAGTTGACGTCTCCGCGCGACACATAAAGAGCTTTCGCCCAAGTTTCCACAATGGCTGGCTCTGCCGTTCTTAACTAAACAACATTCCAAGTTAAACTTTTTTCGTGAATCTTTAAATTTCAAATTTCTATTGGCTCTGTTTGAAATTCAATTTAAAGAAAATAAAACTCAGTTTTGCTTTTGTTTTAGAATTACAAAGCTAAAATTGGATAGAAGGAATGAATAGAATTGGTGAACTAAGTTAAACTATATTAGAGTACAGTGTGCCAAAATGTAACCGGAATAAACAACTCATTTGGGCGACTGTAAAAAGCAAGCATATTCCGTTTGGAAACACAAAAGTTTATTAAAATGTATACTTTACCGTAACTGAAAAATTTAATTCTCACGAGTCAAGTGCGTTCGTTTAGTTTGTAGGGACATTGTAGAATGAATGTTGCATGTCAGCGATTTTGTATAGGTGTGTGACGTATGAATGAGAGTCGGAGCAGTTACTGCGCGCTGGCCGACTAGTGTACTTGTGTTTAGTATTTGGGGAATTAATATTGAAAATAAAATTATAATTTAAATTGGTAATTTCGGTTTTTATTGAAGGTCAGTGGCAGTAACTCCCAGATAGTGTAGGACCCTCACACTAATAGATAGGTAGCTTTTGGAGTCATAAAAGTAAATTCAGAAATAGAGTCAGATTTCAATTATTTAGAATTTCATAGGAACACCATATCTTACAAGTTCTTTCTTTCTCTGACATGGGGTTCTAGAATCTGGGTTTAGGCACCGAATGCAAGGCAGCTATTAGGTAAGTATTTTTCACAGAACAATTATTATCCGTTCTTCAAAAACTTAAAAGCTTTATGTAGCAGTTTTAAAAGGCAAGCTTTACCCATCCATATTCTGTTATTATTTATAGACAGACAATGATACCGACATAGTTGAATCAAATGACACCGATGACAGTCAATTTTATTCGATGAGAAAACAATGATAGCTATTTGATAAATAATAGGATGCTGAAACATCGAATCATAGCCTTATCTCAGCCATAATATATTCTATTCTATACCGAAAGCTATATTTACAACAATCAGAACTATCACAGCGCTTACTGCCAATTTAGTAGCGTGCTTTGTGAGGCGAGACGAAGTTTATGTCCATCCATTGCCTTCGAATGCTAATGTGGGAACCAAACGGAACTGCTATTCCATCAAGTGGTCTATCTACTAAACCAAGTTTAGTATAAGAAAATCTACACACTATGTTATTTTATAGACAGAACGTCATCAACTTTCAAAAATGTTTGATAATAATTATGTTATATTATAAGATACCTATGAATGCGAGCAGCGCAGTAGGTACTAATCAAGATTTTTGGAGGAGGGCCATATTCTAGCAGTGGGCTTTGAGTTTTGGACAACTTTAGAAACTTGGACAACTTAAGAAGTATGCTATCAATGACATGCAAATTGTTGATAAAACATGATGTACCTAATAAAAGCACTGTTTCCGTAGTTGGCTGGAGTATGATAATCCATTTAGTGACTCCGCATTAATTTAATTTAAGTACGAATATGCACTGCACCCCTGTTTTTTGGTGGATATTTCAAAGACTCACACTAAGCGTTTAGCTTCAAATTGTATCATCCGTATCGCTAGAGAGTAGAACTTCTTGCCTGAATCTGTGAGTTAACTGATACGTACAATCTGAAGGCCTTCAAGTCGCGAGTGATTAAGTTACTTTTGTCCATCAGCCATTTTTAATGTCCCCACTGCTGGGGCACAGGCCTTCCATATGGGTGGATAATAAGGACGGGCCATAACCCACCACGCGGGCCCAATACGGATTGCTAAGTGGGTTTTAATGACTGCAAATGCAGCCAATGGCTTAACGTGCCTTCCGAAGCACGGAGGAGCTCAAGATAATACATTTTTGGTCACCCATCTCATGACCCGACCCTTGCGAACGTTGCTTAACCTCCGCAATCGCTGGGTCAGGCGCTAAACCACTACGCCACCGAGCTCTTCAGGTTACTTTTAGGCAAGCGCATTTCATCGTAGATAGCATCATCATAGGGTCAAGCGCTTCCCTATCTGAGAAAAAAATCTATAGTATGTATTTATATCTTTACCTACGAGGTATTCATTTTGATATGCTACATTGAAATTATACATATTTGGCTGAATTGAAATCCGTTCGTTGATTGAAAAGAGATCTATGAAATGCCATAAAACAAAAACATGTTGTCTTACACAGATGTGATTTACGCAAGTGACATCAAAAACGTTTATTTCGTCTGTCGCAGAAAGCTGTAACAATATTTTCACTTATAACAACGGATATTCGGAATTTTTTCTCGCTGTTTTTTTCCTTCACTTTTTTATTGTTTCGGAAATGATTTTGGTGGATGATTTTATCGGTACGTCGTCGTTTGACGTCTCTTGCAACAGGAAGTTCTCCCCTTAAATTATCGCGTTTAATAATTGGAAAAATATTCTTAATATAGTACGATACCTATAAAGCAAAGTAGAATTTCACTTAATGAGAATCAGTAACGATTTTTGTTTAGTGGCTTATCAGAAAGCTTATGCCACCACATGATTAACTGTGAATATTTTTTTTAGGATATCTCCTTAACCTGAGAAGTTATACGAGCTAAAACATGCTAAAACACTGTTATTTTGGGGGGTCCTTATGACACGCGATGTACGCGAACCTTATGCCGTACGTGATAAAGCACATATTGTCTTGAGCTTAGAATTATCTGTCTAAACGGATTTCAAAAAATCCTTCACTAAGTTTCATAGCTATTAATATGATTTTATATTATATCAATAAAACTATAGGATTCAAACCTGTTACTGTTCTTCATTGAACAAGATTATCATTTTATGCACAGACTGATTCATCATTACACAGCTCAAACAACTAAACTAATCGTCCTTAAAAGTTGGAACACTAATAATCATTTTCTAATCTCACCTAAAAATCACACTTTTTAATTATCTCTGTTTCAACTTTAATTTTATATAGGTATATGTACTTGCATTTTCTCTCCCTATATTATTTACGTACATCTACATCTGTTGTCTTTCTAGTATTTTTGCACCCACTCCCCCTCTCTTCCCTTAATATTTTTCTACTCAAGGTTGCTTGGAAGAGACTGCTACATAGCAATTAGGCCGCCTTTTGTGTCTATGGTTATTGTTTGCTTTTTTTTCTAGAGTGCAATAAAGTGATTTATTATTATTATTACAACGTGTATATTGTTATGACGTAGCCATCCGTTTAACAAGGACTTTTGAAAATTACCTCGTATAGTACGAGCGGCAACCGTAAGATTGCCTACGTCATCTGATACCACCATGATCGTGGTATCAGATGACGTAGGTCGGCAATCTTACGGTCGCCGCTCGTACTAGAGAGTCGCAGAAGCAATCAAAGAAAAAAATGGATCCATCTAGAAAATTTTTATCCCATTTTAAACGGTTTTTAGTATAACTGTAAGACAAGAATACTAAGTAGCAGAATTACTTACGTATAAAACTACAAGTACAAACCGACATTCATATTCAATAATGTACAAGCCGCCGATTACAAATGACCTTTAAATAGAAGATATCATTACACTTATTTATGTGGGGATAATATCGGCCAGAGCCAATATTGTCAGGCTGGGCTAGGGTTGCCAACTTTTTTTATATAGTAAAATACACATAAGTAGTATATTTTGTTTTTAACGATCGAAGTTTTTACTGCTCTGGTATGCTTGCATAATCTTTTTTAACTTTTTGATATGAAAAGAAATTACAATTTTGCCTTCTACAAAAATATAGTAGCCTCTATAATATGATAGGACATAATTATATTATATAGTAGAGTTGGCAACCCTAAGCTGGGCAGTAAAATTTGACCGCATTTGGCAACCGGCCGATGCCGTAATGACGATTATGCTAATAAAAATGTGCCTAACAATATTGTGGAGGAAACAGCAGATGGTGAAGTTGGTAACAGTGAAGTAACTCGTTGTTTGATTTGTTCTCTCTTACTTCTGAACTGAAAAAAATCATCTGACTTTATAGGTACATATTTTCATACACCATTTTGACCAGAAGTTCATTCCAACTAAGAATTTTTTCCAAAACACCACTGAATTAATGTATGAATGAAAAAGTTCTTTATTTAAATATGCTCACATAATAAGCAAAGCATTTTTAAATCGTCAATTTTTTTTTATCCTACCACCCATTATGACGTCTTTTAGTACCACTGTAAAGAGTTGCATAAAATAATGGTTTCGGTGGCTTCATTCGTCAATGGGACCACGGTTAAATTATTTTTTCCGTTGTCCCGTCAATGGGACATCCAATAGAGCTACGGAAAAGAAGGGGTAATTTTTTTGGTCTTATTGTTTTTTTTTGGTATTTTAAAACAATAATATTACTCTTTCAAGCCCCAAAAAATGAGACACAATAGATTTTTCATTGATGTGCGGCCCGATCGGCAGGCTGATTATCTTATTAAAAACCACCTAGCGACCGGTCATAATTACGAAATCGTCGCTGTCAAACTCGATTTCGTACCACCGATCGAGTTTCTACGAGTGCTGCCTCCAACGGACAACTAAAGAACTAAAATATACGAGCACTTGCAAGGAAATGCTCCGAAATTCGTATTATCTAACTCAGAAACCGCGACGCGACCGCGACGATTTCGCGATTTCTTCTGTCAAACAGAAACCAGACAAAACGTAATTTCTGATTGGTTTCCGTTAAATTCTTAGCCTTACGTTTAACAAAAATAAAATAAAATTGCTATAATGTAAAACAAAAGGCCTGTCCTTTAATACCTAAACGGAATTTGCAATTTTGAAGACGAAAAAATGTAAACAAAATTCGAAGCGAAAACAAAAAGGTTATGTTCACAGAGCACATAATTATGGTCAGACACATACACAGTTACAGACTACTTTCGGTAAAAAGACTTTTCAGTCGCTCCCACCGGTTGCCAGTGGCGCTAGTTTCTATGGAGATCTTCACGAGCATAAACCGAGCATAAACTAATCAGCGATCGAATACATAGTACCAAATCAGTGAGTCGGTCGCGCGACGATTTCGAAATAATTTAGGAATCGAGATCGGTCGCTCATTTTAGATAATCAGGGGGCCGGTCGCTTCGGGCGTTGATAAATTAAAAGACCAAACTCAAATCACTACCTATTTATGCAGCTAATTAAATAAACAATTCCTTTTGAAAGCGGATTCGAAAACTATTGCTTCTACCTATTCATAGCAAACCCGCATGTTGAGTAATTGCCTAATCTAAGTTTAATAAAGAAATATTAAATAATAGGTCGTGCGTCCATAAAATACAATTGCACTTAGAAATTATAAATGAAAATAATCCATACAGTATTATAGTTTTTACTGACAAAGCATTTACACTGTGGCCGGACCCTCTCAAGTCGAACTATAATTAAATTAAAGGTCACTTTCTTGTAGCTGTATTCAAATGAAATTCCTTATTGGTATTCAAAATATTCTAGAAGTATCGATGGAAATGTATCAATTTGTTATTTCTTTATCATTTCTCTTGAATATTGTTATTGTAATATATCGTGAGTTAGCAACCATCTTGTATTCGAGATCTGACGGATTTGAAAGAACATTATGGGTAATAAATAAATTACTGTATTATGAAGATATATGAGTGTTCTTAGAAAAAACATCCATTTGTTGTTACTTCAAAGGATGTGAATTTTGTATGCTCATCTTTGGGAGAAAGAAATGTATTTTTATTTTTGCCAAATTATACTTAGCCAAATATTATATTATGGATTTCTATATTTTTTTATTAATAATACGAGTTGTTCATAATTCAACAAAATTGTATTTCTTATTTTAATTCCAAGTTATACACTTTTTCACAGTCTACGATAAGCTTCTGTTTTAATTAAAAAATGAAATAGAATTTCTCTGAAATTATCTGTCAAATAAATTGAGAAACTTTACTAAAAGGTACTCTTGTTTTCGATAGTTTTCAACTAGAACTCATTTGGAAATGTTATTTCGACTAAGCTTATAAGCTTCTGAAATAATAAGTTTGTACCAGAGTGTGAATAAGTTTAGTCACTCGCAGACCTTTTTCCTAAATCTTTATGAAGTCGTTAGTCACGCGGTCTACAGGTTAATCCTCCCTCGTTTTAGGTGACAGATGGATTTTATATTATATTTATATCTTTGGAAATGGGGAAAGCAACTGTCAAAGTGGCGCTACGTACGCTTGTTTGACAAAAACCATCGAAACAAAGGGCTTTTACTTTAAAAATCGTTTAATACCTTTAAAATTACCAAATTCTGTGTAATAAGCTGTAAAAATGTTAGCACATAAAAATTTCCGAATAATCTGGGTGTTAAGAAAAAATGAATTAATTCAGTAATAATAAAAACGCCTTAATTTACCTTTCAATTCCAGTATTTGCATTGTAGAATAGTCTTTTATATTTGTTTTGGGCAAAGGGTCCTTTTCGGTAAAAAAATACCACAAAATACCTTAAATACCTATTTTCCTTTAGATTTGTTCTGAATGTCTACTCTCTTATAGGAACAAGCATACGCAGCGACGACATCTACAATTAGCTTTGCGTTGCCAACCCCTACGCCAACTGACAATAATTTATGCTTGATTGAATAAATAATAGTGAAGTGTGAAAATAAAATATAACGCTATTATTCGCTCGTTACGGTTAAGCTGTAAAGTAACAGCCAGAGATCCCGCTCTGACTAGGAATATCAAAAGTTAAAATACTTTTGAAAAGTTTATCACAATATTGTTTTTGTTTGCTAGTGACTGTTCTAACCTTGCTAATTATGTTTAGTTACATACTGTATACCCAGAACCATAAATAAAATAAAATATACTACATTGACTTGACCAGAAATAAAATATTGTTCACCCTAAACATTTACTCCATGTCATTTGAATATTTTATGAGTTAAAATAAAACCTTTTAGACTGCTTCTGTAACATTGCTCCATTTGTGTCACAAACTTTTATTTTTGCCGCTCATAAAAAATGGCCCGAGGTGCTACTTACATTACGGTTACATTTTGATCTACTCAGTTGAGTTATTAAAATGTCAGTCCAGTGTTGGACATATCTATTAAGAAATAAAGAGATAATAAAATAGTGATAAATAGTACATCTTATTGGAAACAAAAACATATAACCTTTGGTTCTGCAGCACATTACAAAGTGTTTAAAAGAAAAAAATTACTTACTGAGTTTCGTACGGTAGAAGTTTTTTGGCAATGTCATAATTTTATTTTATAGTTAGGTTTGTTGTAGTAATGGATACATTAATCTTATCTAGAAGTGTACTCAACGGAACCATTAACTGTAAGAACTCCACATTTCAAGATAAGAATTACTTAAAGTAATAAAAAAAGTGTTTCCGAATTTAAAAGTGTCCTAAAACTAAAGAAAGAAAAACGATTATTGGCAACACACAATTAAATATTACAAAAAAAAGAGAACAGTATACAACAAAGCAAATACTGGGCTCTGACTCGACCAAAAACATCTGCGCCATACGCAGATGGTCAGAAATACCTAGAATAACAATTCTGATAGGATCTAAAAGCAACTAGGTAAATAAATATCAAAAAAGTCCTATATAAAAAATATTTCATATCAAAGAAAGGAGGTCTCGGTGTACTTAGCAGATTCAATTTCAAAGGTACAGATCAAACACTCCTCGACGGCTCGCGGTTTTGCTCGAGCCTCGACAAATCCAATTATGTCTCGTGAGAAATATATCTTGTTATCTTTTCATCCCCAATGGTATTTTTTGTCAAAAAACTTAGTGCTACATACTTAATTTTCACCTGCCTACACTGCCTACGCCTCCATGCCTTAATTTTTTATACCACAATCTATATATTTACTAGCGTTCGGTTTATTCCTTTAAAACAAATACCTTCCGGTCGGCACCTCAGTTCAGTCCAAAATTCTGTTTATCATATGAAGGGTTATCGCTAGGCTTATGTTATAATATAGCAACTAATTTACACAAAACCTTAACAAATTATATACAACCTTTCTCATAAATCGTTCTATCTATTTGTGAAAACAGCATGAAAATCCATACCGTAGTTTTGAGTTTATCGCGAACAGAAAGACAGACGCAGCGGATAACTTTGTTTTATAATGATTGTTTAGTGATTTTGTTTTTTTCTTTACATACTAATATCACAATAGGACCAATATTATAAATTAGCTGGATACCTTACTCTACCTAAATTTTATAACGAATCTGTGAAGCCCCTCAAGTTAATTTCTAACCAACAATTTGCTGAAGATCATCCTTACCTCCAACTGCAACCAACCCTTAACTCCATGTATCATGTTTTACAGGCTACTTATAACTGTCAAGAAAACCCAATAGCCCTTTACTTTATCAAATTCATCTTTTTGTTGGTCCTCTTGGCTGTCAAGTCACTGTCGTGTCAACCCTACTCATAATGTGTCCAGAATATTGTTCGCAAAAAGGGCATACAAGAGAGATTTTTTTATTGTGGCTATTGAAGTTTTTATAGTTGAGGAAGATGCACGATCAGGGATATATTGAGATATTAAAGATAATCATGTTGCTCATAATTTTGTAGTTCTCTATTGTTATACAACTTCTTTTAAGATCTATATGCCTGAATACCTTTTGTAAAAAAATATTGAACTTTACTTTTATAACACAGTTACACAGGCAGGTTAGAAAATTGTCAGCAAAGGTGGAAGGTGTTATTCATGCTCCTGTCATAAGCAAAGTAGTTGTATCATAGCTAGTTCAAATATATACCAAAGTGGACCGAAGAGATGGAGAAACCAAAATGCATAACAGTATTAACACATTATGGATAAAACCTAAGGATAATAGCTTTGGGCTTGAAAACCAGATAATATAGTTCCTCCGTGGATGAATATTTTTTTATCGTTATATTTTTACTATGCTAGACTTTATTCCCATATTCACCAGAAAGAACGAGAGACAAATAGATTAGGTTTATCAGCTATGTAGATATACGAAAGTGTAATCTTAACCCTTTCTAGCAACATGGCGTCGAAGGCAAAATGAGGTCCCGAACGAAGCCAATATGTTCGCCGTCCGTCGCACGCACCGACGGTGACGATTATTGTCACGGTCATCCCTGACCCGCAAGGAAATGGCCGAATGCTCGAGTTTCATCAGAGATCACTGACAATGTCTTATGAATAGAAACTAAGAAATTGGATCCAAAAACAAATGAAGTCAGGTACCTAATCTATTTAACAGGATTGATTGATTACAATAAAGACAGGTAAACACAAGAAAGATAAAGACTTTACTAAGTCTTTACCTAAACCTGACGCAATACCAACAATAATTTAAGTTAGAGGTAAGATAGCCAGTTCCTCATCGATTGGGGATTACGGGTGTAATGCGCTTCCACCTTCGGTATTATCATCACTTAACATCAGGATATAGATCATATATAGATCAAGCACTAACCCGATGCCTTTGCTACCCTAAAAAACTGACTGCTCAAAAAAATTTTAAAAATAAAAGTCCACAATTAAACGAAATTTGTTTTTATTTATATCCATTGGAACATTAGCAATCTAAATCAACATAAATTAGAGGTCGATGCAGCAAAATAAAAAAAAGTATGAAATAAAGACCACCGAAAAGAGTACCACCGAATGGATTTTCCTCACAAAAAAAATCATAAAACCAAACTTTTTGAGGATAATCATAAAAGCACTTTGAAATTAGTAAAATGGCTTAATAATCAAGTAGTCCCATGTAGCTACCTTGTAGTTTAGTAAGTTGTTAACTTTTTACAGCTGTCACCGAAAAGTAAAGTCATCTTTGACAATTTTTTTGTTTTGTTCCTTTTCGACATGATTATCTTTCCAGCAGTGCTCTCACTCGCACTACAAATTATTGATGCGTTCACAGTTAAGCTGCTATTCTATTTAGATTAGGATGCGTTCAGGAAAATATAATATTTTGATTTTACTGGTAGTAAAATAGGGTAACCGAAAAGATTTAAATCTTCGGAACAAAATTGAGACTATGATAATAAAATAATTATATGACCACTGAATTTGACAATGACCCAATTGTAAAACATATAAAAGACGAAACGTTTACTTGTTCGGGTTTCTGTGATGGGACGGATGTCCCATGGATAAGCAGCTTCATATTTTAACCCCAAAATGTTGCTCCGGCATTTTACACCAATAATGACTATGATACGTGAATCGTTTGCCAATACACTTTGCGGTGTGAATCCCAAAGTGGCACATATATTTTCTGGCCGACACCCACGTGACTTGTTTCGGGTCGCCTGATTGGCTCCGCACATTACGAGGGTCTGATTTGATGACCCCACAACATCGTCTGGCCACCGTAGCATGTAAATTGAATCGCGTTTAATTCAATCTACGTGTACCAATATTGAGAATACGAGGAGCTTGGGACATTATGTCACGTAGGCGGGTTTTCATTACAATGAATTAGTCTCTTATGTAGGTCGATAAACAGTTTGTGGTCTTTAGTTTTAGTACCTTTTGAGTAGGTATCAAAGTCATAGTCAATATAATAATATCTTTTTACCATCGCCACTCTAAAAAGTGCGTTTAATTCAACGATAAGAGTGAATAATAAGCGATTTTATTCACCGAGTGAATAAAAATAATTTGAATTTGGAACAAGCGCGCATCGTTTGAATTATGCACAAAAAAAATAAAACGTGCTGAAAGTATAGAGCTATTCCATAGATAAAGCCATAGTTATACAATTAAATAAAAAAAATCCCGCCAATTTTATTTAGGTTCTTTTTAGAGTCTTATCTTTGGGTTATTTTCTAAAAAAAATATCGCGCCAAATTAATTAGGTTCTTTTTAGTGTCTTGGTTCTTTTCTTTATATTAGAGGGAGATTAGATGTTCAGTCTTGCATCAGTCCATTCCATCAGTCTGGTACGATCTTCAGTCTGTAAAAATTCAAAGTCTATACAAACTGATGAAATGGACTGATGTCAGACTGATCATGTAATTTCCCTCATAGCATGGTTGTTTTATGTCATTGGAAAACTTATAGTTTCACTATTTTCTAACGGTTAAATTACCGATTACCTATCTAAATGATAAAATTTGATAACTATAAATAGGTACTATAGGTGTAAGTACTGCTATTATGTTTTCTCGCAGTCAATGGTAAAAAGTAGAGTACACAACTCGTGAAAAAAAAATTCATCTCGGTCCTTTGTATCCCTCGTTTCGCTCAGGATTCTACTTTAGAATCCTTCGCTGCTCTCGGGATCCAACATAGTACCTCGAACTAAATTCCTTCTTTTTTCACTTGTTGTATAATCTACTATTATTCATATAAACTTAGTAATTAAGCGCTTTTGAATCGTCTATATTTTCCTACCACCCATTCCAGACTTTTTTCACTGACACGAAGAACGGGCGCAAGAAACTTATCCTCTTTGACAGAAACGAGTAACGATATTTACAAACTAGTACAATATGTGTTTAAAACTTACCATTATTCATTGGATCTGTTTTAAGCAGGTCCACATTTATGCAATAAGTTGTTTTTATTCGTTCACGTTCGCGCTTGTTTACGTGTCTAGATTTATTGCATGAAATAGTAGATTATACAACAAGTGAATAAAAAGGGAATTTAGTTCGAGGGACTAAGTTGGATCCCGAGAGTAGCGAAGGATTCTAGAGTTGAATCCCGAGCGTAGCGAGGGATTCAAAAGTAGAATCCTGAGCGAAGCGAGGGATACAAAGGACCGAGATGAATTTTTTTTTTATACGAGTTGTGTACTCTACTTTTTACCATTGACTGCGAGAAAACAAAATCAGTATCTACTTTATACTTAGTATTTATAGTTGACCATCAGCTATTTTAATGTCCCCACTGGTGGGGCACAGGCCTTCCTTATGGGTGGGAGGATGGGCCATAACCCATCGCGCGGGCCCAATGCGGATTGATGGGTGTTAACGACTGCAAATGCAGCCGGGACCAATGGCTTAACATGCCTTCCAAGGCACGGAGGAGCTCGAGGTAATACATTTTTGGTCACCCATCCCATGACCGACCCATGCGTGAAATTAGAAGTTTTCCAATGACATAAAACAACCACGCTAAGGGAAAGATTACATGATTAGTCTGGGATCAGTCCATTTCATCAGTCTGTATAGACTTTGAACTTTTCAGGCTGAATATCGTACCAGACTGATGGAATAGACTGAACATTCAATCTCCCTCTAATAGATGGAAAAGAACCCTAAGACACTAAAAAGAACCTAATTAAATTGACACTAAAAAGAACCTAATTAAATTTGGCGGGATACTTTTTTTTTCGTTTAATTTTATTGTGTAACTATGGCTCTATGGAATAGCTCCACAGCAGCCAGTAGGTATAGGAACTTTTTTGTACTAATTCATGATGCGCGCTTGTTCCAAATTCAAATTATTTTTATTCACTCGGTGAATAAAATCGCTTATTATTCACTCTTATCGTTGAATTAAACGCACTTTTTAGAGTGGCGATGGTAAAAAATGATTTTATCCTCTCTACAATTCTTTCTGGGTATAAAACTCGACCTTATGCTAATTTCAACAATTAACATTACTTGTTGCTTCACAGATTAAAAACCTAACGCCGAATACATTAGCCGTATTTTAATTAAAATAAGATTCCGTGGCTAAAATAGGCGCTTTCCGGAATTTGAAAAGATTCAAACGGAAAATTCCTTATTGCCATCTAATTCCCGTCTTTTGTTTTGAACATTGTTTTAATTTGGGAAGTTTTTATGGTCAAGCGTGAGCTGGGAATTGTGAAAGTGACTTTTTGTAGCTGCGATAATCGTGGCGTTAATCGTGGCGATAATCGCCCACGAAATAACACGACAAAAAAACGTCGCGATTATCGCCGCGATTAACTTGCGATTATCGCAGCTACAAAAAGTTGCACAAGGGTGTTTACGTCTTGTTTTAATGTCGTATTGGTTAGTGGTTTGCTTACCCGTGTAAGACGCCCCCTGCGTGTTACACGGGTGGGCAAACCACTAAACGGGTTCGATTCCGAGGGAGCATACAACTTTTACTCGGTTTGGTTGGTGGTAGGGCTTATTTCAAGTCCGCCTGGCCAGCTACCACCATTTTACCTAAGTCCGACGCCGTCAGTGTTGACGATTCCGGGTGCGGTGCGATTCCACCTTCGGCCTTATTGACACTGATCTTATCAGGTGAGGTGAAGGCCAAGCACTACCCCATTGTGCAGAAAAAAATTCACATATTTTACAGTCCCCGTAAGAATCGGAGCATTGAAAATGAACACCAAAATTTACGAAAAACCAAAATCAAATCAAATGCAAAGTCCTATTATATGTTTAAAGTTACCTGGGTAGTACCTATTTATTTTTACGATTATTACTCGGCTCCGCCTCGTGTCACAAAAGCGCCCGCTGACTGCCTCGACGCAGCCGAAATATTATTAACCTATTTTCAAAATTCCAACGAATGCACTTCTCGTTTGCTTCTGCATCTTTTAACACTATTACCATGACGATCGGCCAATAATCATAAAAGCTACATCACTTTTTATGTACGGAAACACCCGTTTTTCAACAATTCCAAATCTAAAGGGACCACCTACAGGTCACAATTATTAACCGATTTTCAAAACTATTTCGCCATTTGGTAGATAAACTAATACCATAGGACTTTTTTTTTCATTTTTTCTTAAGTCAGTTTTTGTTTCGAAATATTTACAATTTAGTAAACAAACACCCCCCTAAAAACCCGGAATTTTGGGAATTTTGCAAAATTCCAAAAAAAGTTACCAGTAGATTTTCAAAATTCAAACGTTCACACGTGTCTCGATAAATTCTTCAACTTAAAGTACTATTTTCATCTCGATCCTCCCAAAATCTTCGCAAATATGGCCAAAAATACGTCTCAGGCGATTTGCATCTGATAACCATTTTCAATGGTAAAACAATGCTTATTTTCTATTAAAACAAAATCGTAACATAGGTGCTATCCACAATTTGTGAGAGTACCTACCCCTTAGTAGTACTTATATCTATTCTGTGCCTTTAGTGCTATATACCTACCTAAACCTATAATGTTCTTAATTGAGTACTATGTGCGTGTGTTGGTTCCCAACAGATTGAATCCTCCAATGGCCTAAATTAGTATCACGCCACGTCGCCCCTGAATTACAGGCTGATTGCCACTTGAGTGTTTATTTAAATGTGACCCAAATACACATATTAATTGGGTTCGTTTTACTTATTATACCCACAAGCTTTTACGCTAATTTGATATGGAAAGTAGGGATCATCACCTGTTTTGCATCAAAAATTCATAGATATTTCAGTTTTTGGGCTTTTATGTATCGACTTATTAATAGCTAGCTTTGTACTCTGTTGTTGTTTTCTTATGCTCTGTATATCTTTTGGTCTGTATTTTCTTGCATCAAACTTTTTTTCACATTTCTTGAGCACTTATTATTTTCTCCCTCATCCCTCGCTGTTTAGAAATTCTCTAACACTATACGTGTTAATGAATAAACGCAAAACCTCTTAGGTGGTGATTGTACTCATGAATATGAACAACTTTTACTATGGGGCCAACTCTGCAACTCAACAAAAAAAATCTGCTGTTTTATTCATTATTATTATTATGTTTTTTCTTTTCTTTTTCTCAGCTTATGCTGGTATTATTATTATTATAAGTTTGACAACTTGTATGAAACAGCTAATTATTTTTGTTGAGTTGCAGAGTTGGCCCCATACCAAGAAATTTTCATATGATTCTTCACCATCGAAGAGGTTTTGCGTTTATTCATAAACAAATTGTATACAGCTGTCTATCACCTCTATTTGCCGGAAAATTATTGATGCTAACATTATGACGTTATAAATTATTCGCCCAACTAAATGCATATGACATATATGTTCTATAACTAGCCTTTGTCCGCGACTTCGTCCGCGTGGATATTCGAGAAAATCCAATGGGAACTTTTAACCAGGAAAAATAGTATTAAATGTTTTAGTTTCATCAAAATCAGATCAGCCGTTTTAACGTGATTAGGCGGGTCATCACCAAGCACGCGAACCCGCTTTTTTTCTTTCGTACAATATCATCCCCTATTTTAACCCTTACAGACTTACATATAAACTATCGCCCTATTTTAACTCATTAAACTATTATTTCGCAATAAAAGGTAGCCTATGTCCTTTTTCGAGCTCTACTCTACCTCTGTACCAAAATTCATTTAAATCAGTTCCGTAGTTTAGACGTGAAGGCGTAACAGACAGATAGACAGACAGAGTTACTTTCGCATTTATAATATTAGTATGGATTAAGCATGGATTTTGTATCTTTGATTTTGAATTTCGTTCTGTCAAATTCAACTCATGGTAGTCAATTAAACAACATAATCTCGTAGTGTAAACGTATGTAAGTGGGTACCTAATAAATACGACAGTGGCATAACTTCTGTAGTCTCTATATTCTGTGGTACAATCAAACTTTCATTCCCTATTTCAACCCCTCCATCCCTTATTTCGCAATAAAAGGTAGCCTATGTCCTTTCTCGAGCTCTATTCTACCTCTGTACCAAATTTCATCTAAATCGGTTCAGTAGTTTAGGCGTGAAGGCGTAACAGACAGACAGACAGACAGAGTTACTTTCGCATTTATAATATTAGTATGGATGGATTATAGGTAATTGTTTTGTGTATGTTTTTGATAGGTTTCAAAGAACTTTTTGTCATTGTAACCTACTTCACCTTCTGTTGTTCCTTTTAGTCACTAGTGATACAAAGTAGAGCATCACATTGCACTTGTTTTTTTGTGAGTACTAGCTTTCGCTCGCAACTTCGTCCACGTGGACCGCGTAGATAAAAAGTATTGTTTATTTTAATCCAGTCTATAAACTATCTGCGTGCCAAATTTTATCCAAATCCGTTAAGCCGTTTTGCGTAATTGAATAAGAAATATCCAAACCTTAACATTTATTAAATTAGTAGGATTATGGTCTGTCTCGTTAATGCTTTTATTGCTTTTGTGTACATACATGTTATTTGTTGCCAATACCATTCTATTCTAAACCAAATTTGGCAACAAATCGGTTTAAATTAGCATGATACTAGACGTCAGCCATAACAAATGACGGGCGTACCCCAGTCCCTAGTAATAACTGATGCGAACAGAATTAAATGTAATTAGTTGGTACCCTCGCTGGACGTCCGCACAGATTATAATAATGGCGATATTTCATACACTTTATGGACTTTACTGACTGACACGTTGCTTAAGTGAGAAAGTGAAATATGAATATGTTATTACGAGACATTTGACATTTTAGCTAAATAAAGTCTTTGAGCTTTTTATCACATTTTAGTTTATATTCATTCTTCACAAAAATAATTGATGAAATGATCCAACCGATACAGGATTCGCGTACGTACGGGTTTAATACTTAATGGGTTTATTAACGGGTATAGCATTTTTTTATAATTATAATTAATCTGTTCTTAACGACATAAAGACCAATGACTACTTAGAAAAACTTTCAATTATTTTACTCTTACAAAATATCACTCTTACAAAATTTTCAAAACTTTACGTAGCTGGTGCTTAACTGCTTAGTAAAGTTGTTAACAATAACTTTGTTCACAATGTAAGCGCCGACGTACACCCGTCCGAGTTCGAGCAAGCCTCGGCGAAACTTGTCGCCGCGGCTGTTTGCCTGCTAAATGAGAAGCTTTGCGCAAAAACTGATGACACACAATTAGCCAAATGTATGAGAATTGGGACGTTGTTTTTTCTAGCTTTTTGCAAGTTTTTACACACAGACGTAGGTATTTACAGAGTTTTAACAGTTAAAATCATGTTTGGCCCAATACGAACTGTCATCTCTTATAATTATCTCTATACCTACTAAAATTAATCAAAATTTTGATTTAGGCGTGAAAAGATAACATACAAATAGAGTTACTTTCACATCCTTACTTAATATTATAAATGCGAAAGTCCGTTTGTTTGTTTGTTACGCCTTCACGTCTTAGCCACTGAACCGATCATCATGAAATTTTGCATATAAACGTTGTCAGGAATACAGAGAAGGACATAATGTACCTTTCATCCCAAAAAAAAGTATTGTTCCCGACGGACAGCAAAAAACCTTTCCACGCAGACGAAGTCGCGGGCGGTCGCTAGCACTATTATAATAATTATGAGTTTCAAGATAGAATTACACTTTACAATGAGAACTGCAAATGCTATTCTGTGCTTTTGAGCATTCTTTTATACACACAGATGTTTACATGGAACAACGCTGAGATCGCTGACATGGAAGTAAAAAAGCTTACCTTTTTAAACAAAATGTGAACATAGAGGTTTTATAACCTCTAGTTCCCAATGCCATTTCTTATTTTTAGCATTAAAGTGAGAGCTGTTTTAGTACCTACTATGAGAATTTTAGTGACATACATACATATTAAAGTTAGTAAAGTTCCCAAAGGCATCATGAAAGTATCTAGTACCTACATATAGAAATAATTATGGACCTAAATTTTTGTAGTATTGTATTTCCTATTTGGTCACCTTCTGGAATAGAGAAAAAATCATTAATTGCAGCAGTAACTGATCAATATTTTTTTTATGATTCGTCATAAACTCTAGTTGTGTTCTGTTTATAAATTAGACGTAACTTTAACTTTGCACCGAGTTGCATAGCTGCTTTCGGTCAAGACGTAGGGAAATAGGTGGGTGTGAATATATCTATATTAATAACGTATGCGTTTAGTTCCTGTTATTAAGTACAAAACAATGCAATGCGAAAGTTTAAAAGTATACACAGACATACGTCTGCATTTTTTTAAAATTATTAATACTTATCCTAGTTTAGAATCTCGAATAGGCAGAAAAAAGATTGTCAAGAATATCGATTAATTCGTTTTCACAAAAAAAAACTTAGGACATGCTTAGGTGCAAAGAAATAATACTTTTGCTAAAGAAAAATGTAGAAAATGGTGGGAAAAGCTATTAGTTTCCAGTATTCAAATCGGTATGATATATTTCGGAGCCAGAATCCCAGCGGGACGGAAAGATAACTTGGCTGTTTTTTCTGGAAATTATCTTTCCATTTGACTGAGTCGGGAGATATAAGAAATCAGGCTAGATTTTTTAAATATCAAATGTCAAACCCGAATGTTATATCGCCGAATTTCCGTCATAAGTTTTTTTTTTAATAAATTGAGTCCTCCGATGAATAGAAAAGTAAAAATGAATAGAAAATTGAAATAAAACACTTTTTAACGGATACTAGCGCGGTTTTATTGAAAGTACTTTGGTAATTCGTTGGTATTTGTTTTGATTTTAAAGCGTAAGCTTGAGAAGTGAATAGAAAATTGTTCAGAACGAATTTCTATTTGGGCACTAGTCACTTTGCTGGCCTGAAAGGTGCTAATCCCCAAAAAATAACCGAGAAAAGAAGGAGGGAAACATAATATTGATAAATTCTATTTTTCAGGGACACAAAGAAGAAAAGTTTTTGAACTCTAACGTATAAACAATAGTCTGTCCGAACTCCAAATCCCTTCTCCAATTTCTTTTCGTGTTCTGAACTCTACCTGTCTGTAATACATCTTTGCAGTCTTATGTACCAAAATGCTACTTTCTACAGTAACAATCTAACGGCTAGAAATAATAAATCAATCCACAGGTTTAATCCAGATTAGTTGTTAGGCAACACCTTAATACCAAGCGTTGCATAGCAACTAATCTGGATCAGATCTAATTATCATTATTTGTATCGTGTGTATTCACTTAGCAGGACCCCATGTCGAGATGACAAATATGTGTTACAGCTAAAACAGTTCTAAATGTCTTTTATCGATCCCTTTTAAATCCCACTTCTATCCGCAAGAAAAAAGAAATAAACTATTTTTAAGTCGTCCTGTAGTCCGCAGAATACTTCGTAATTGAAAGGCCAATGAGCACGAAATTGATCTAAGACTTTTGTTTAAGATCTTTTACCCTAGGTACCTATTTTAAGTTACACCTTAGCAACGCCCACCTTTGTGTTACTTTGTTACTTTTCTGAATATCAAGTATCAAAATTCTTTATTTTTTTGGACGTCTGTCATAAGCAACATTAAACTACAGAGAAGTCGAGATTAAACGATTTTCATGAAAAATGCGTGTATTTTCCTTAGATAATAAAATAATGGAATTCGGTTAATCTCTGACAAAATTATCTTACACGAAGTAACATCTCTTTCAAATATTATCCCATTTCGTATCTGACCATGACCATGGTTATGCATGAGGGATATTTATACGGAATTTCATAACAATGATTCAATCAAAACCCGATCGCCACAAATGGAATGACGGGGCTGAAATTCCGATGTGAAAAATTCGTTCACATCACTAGTTGGGGCTCTCCCATCAAACATTCATAGCCCTCTTCGAGTTAAGCACTCGCGAGTTCAAAATGAATTCATTCAATATTCCACTTACATAAGGTCCAATTTCGGTTAACACCGAACTGGCTTGCTGCCAGCCGAAATCCGCGCGGGAGCGTTTTTTCTTAAGTCATCAGTCACTTCCCAGACCTACGTCACTGCATCACTCGTGCTTTCTAGTATTTTTTATTTAATTATAAAATACACTTGAAAACCACTTATAATTATTAAGTCTACACTCGCTGTCACATCACTAAACTCTTAGCAGATTTATAATCTTTTACAGAACTGTTTTCAAAATCGTTAACAATTTGTTTCGTATTATTATTTTCTAAAAAGGTCTGTCACTTATCATCTAAGTATAACTTTTATCTTTAAACTCTAAACTAACAGACTTTTAAAATCGTCAACTTTTTTAAAAAGCATGGATTCCATTTTCAAAAAACAGAATCTCTCACCGTTTTTTTTTATTACAAAAAAGGTTGCAAACATTCGAAAGTTCGCGGGGTAACTGTCGCGATCCTGGTAGGTTCTGCCGCCATGGCGAACGTCTGAGTGGCGACGACGGCGCTCGGACACTGCTGACTGAGGCTTCAGACATGAGGCAGCTGAATGCGCGCGCAGTGAGCACAGACTTCGCGCCTCGCAGCCACCGAGTTGCCACTATGTAAGTGCTTATCGCTAGATTGGCCAAGTTTGAAGCTGGAACGTAGCTCAATAAAACCTTTACCTACCTACTTGATAAGTTTAGCAAGCGCTAGATGGTTCTCTAAGAAGAGCTAAACCAGGAAACAAAAATATATTAACATAACATGTGCTTTCAATACCTTCAGTATTGAAATGTTTATGCGACACATTTTTGAAGCCTATGATAAAGAGATTTTTCTAAACACTTTTACACCAAATCAGTGGGCAAGCCGTCTACAGTTACTGGATTCTGAAAGGTTTGCCTACGGATTCTGAGAAGCTAAAGAAAAATCCAAAACATGACTGGAAAATTAGCACAAAAAAGTTTAAATCCCTTTTGAAAGTGGTAGTTATGTAATATGAATAAACTATGTGAGTTAGGTATATAGAATAAAAAAATATTAATTTACATTATTTTTTTACTTACGTAAAACTTTGACAGTGGATCCACACACAAAACTAATCTAACTAATTATTTATTATATTATCTAACTAATAATAAATTGTGTTGTTTAATCCCTAACATAGCAAATGATATGCCCCAAAATTTTGTAAACAAATTGAACGAAATAAATTGCAAGAAAAAATTAAAAACATATTTTATAGATAATTTAGTTTCAGATATGTAGTTTCTAAATCAACATAATTCGTTTAAATAAAGTTACACAAAGTCATACTACTTACCATAAAATTAAATTACTTACCTATAAAAAAAAACATAAGTAATAAACAACAATTTTATTTAATTAATGTTCAATCAGTTTTCTCCGATCATCCTATATCGCGTGAACCAGAAACCTGTTCGTTCGGTAACTGGTGGACGCACACGAAACTATTTCACTCATGCGCAATATTGCAACTTATTTGTATTTTATTTATTAATGTGTGCGTGCGGCCGACTCCTGTCGACGCATTGTTATTGTTCTTATTTTAATGTTATCGTCCGAGTCGAATGTGCAACGCTTGGACAAACCTCGTAGCGTAATAAGCGTAAAGCCATTGTTAGTATAATTTAAATGTTATTTGGATAAATAAATAAAAAAAAAATCGCAAATGGCGCCAGTTGCGACCCAACCGCTAAGACAATGGTTTTGATTGGTCAAAATACGTCAAAAATGTCATTTAACGTTTGAAACAACCATTCAAACGAATTTAAGACAGTCGCTTGTGGCGCCATTAGTTCTTTATTCACATTGGCGCCTACTCTCCATTTCATATAATTCTCACAGGCTACCTAATATCTTTTCTATCTGATGGACTATAAATCAGTCGCGATTGATTTACGCACTTGTTCTTTTAATTCTGGAATAGCTCTATTTACCACTATGACTGCTATTTATTGCTTGTTTTTACGAATAAACATGTTTTATGCTTTTGAACAACCTTATCTAGAGTGGTAGGCCGATGTTTATTAGGAACACTAGACTAGAACACTGTATGTGGCATCACCTATTTTAAAATTGAGGGGAATTCCTTAATTTTTTATCATTATGATTACATCAATGTAATCAAAATGATAAAGAATTGGATCATTTAACTAAAATGTGTGAATTGTATCGCAACATCCTTACTTTCAATATTATAATATTATAAATCCGTTTGTTTGTTTGTTACGCCTTCACGTCTTAACTGCTGAACTGATCATCATGAAATTTTGCATAAACATTGTCAGGGGTACAGAGAAGGACATAGGTTACCTTTCATCCCGAAAAAGGTATTGTTCCCGAGGAAGCAAAAAAAAACCTTTCCACGCAGACGAAGTCGCGGGCGGCCGCTAGTAGTATAAAATAAAGTCGCTTCCCGCTGGTGTCAAATTCACTAGCAAAGTGAGGGCGAGTCGCTAGTAATTAAATAACTAATTAGATAAGTAAATAAAAGTCTAGGCAAGAGAAACCCTTGAGAGTTGTCGTGTTTAAGTGTCTTATATTATATTTGTTTTCTCACATCATAAAAACAGGTATGAAAATGTTGAATACCTACCTATATAAATATGTAATAAATACGTTTTACAAAAGGTTACTCTACTATTGTAGAGCTGTTGTCGCTTGCGTCACCAAGTCATACGGACACAAACAAGTTGGAAGCGTAAAGATATATCAGCAAACAGTAAAACCTGACACAGCAATACACAGGACGTCACCGACAGCTACTACAGGAACAGGCGATCCCGCAAATCAGGCACTTTCTGATACTAATAGTGGCTGTACACCGCGCAAGCCACTCGCTCTTGTATACTTGTAAGTAGGGTTGCCAACTCTCCCAATGATTTTTTCGGGATTTAATGGGAAGAAATCGGAACTGGTCAAATAAAGTCGGGACTAAATATTAAAAAAATATATTAATGATAGTTAAAAGGTAAAAATTCTTACTAGAAAATTAAATAATACACAGTCTCAGAATCAGACAGTCAATAAACTACTCACTAAATAGGTACAATAATACATTTAATTTTTGTTCAAAAGAATATTTGTTTTGGGATTTAGCACAATTTAAAAGATTTTAATTTTTTAATTGTTTGTACGTAATCGTAACATGCAGAGCATGGTTTCACTAAAGTTAAACCTTATTTGCAATTAATTATTAAAATGCGCGGTAATTTGAAAACAACAATAGCAAAACTCGTGGGATTAATAAAATGTCTCGCTCGCAAGTTCGACGACTTCCAACATCCCGAACAAGCCGGGTTCCGAAAAGGCTTTAGCACCATAGACCACATCCATACGCTGCGGCAGGTTATACAGAAGACTGATGAGTATAATGAGCCACTTTGCTTGGCGTTCGTGGACTATGAGAAAGCCTTTGATTCGATTGAAACCTGGGCGGTGCTGCAGTCTCTCCAAAGGTGCCAAGTGGACTATAGGTATATCGAGGTGTTGAGGTACTTATACCAAAATGCCACCATGACGATCCGAGTACAGAACCAGAACACAAATCCTATCCAACTGCAGCGTGGTGTGAGACAGGGAAACTTTCATCATCATCATCATATCAGCCACACGACACCCACTGCTGGGTATAGGCCTCCCCTAAGGATCTCCACAACGATCGGTCCTGTGCTGCCTGCATCCACTGGCTTTCCGCGACCTCCACCAGATCGTCGGTCCACCTTGTCGGGGGCCTACCCACGGAGCGTCGTCCGGTGCGCGGTCGCCATTCCAGAACCTTTCTGCCCCAACGGCCATCGGTTCTTCTCGCTATGTGTCCCGCCCATTGCCACTTCAGCTGAGCAATCCTTCGAGCGATGTCGGTTACTTTAGTTCTCCTGCGGATCTCCTCGTTTCTGATTTGATCACGTAGGGAAACGCCGAGCATGGCTCTCTCCATTGCACGCTGAGTGACCTTGAGCCTCCTTATGAGACCCATAGTTAGCGGCCACGTTTCACTGCCGTAGGTCATCACTGGCAACACACACTGTTCATAGACTTTCGTCTTGAGACACTGAGGTAAGTCGGACGCGAAGATTTTTCGAAGCTTCCCGAATGCTGCCCACCCGAGTTGGATTCGACGAGAGATCTCTTTCTCGAAGTTGGACCTACCTAACTGGACTGCCTGTCCTAGGTATACGTAATGGTCAACAACTTCAAGTGTAGTGTTCCCAACATGAACTGGAGAGGGTACAACATGGGCATTTGACATAATTTTCGTCTTATCCATGTTCATCCTAAGACCCACTCTTTGGGAAGCACTACGGAGATCTTCGAGCATTGTGTTCAGGTCTTCCATGGTCTCAGCCATAAGGACTATATCATCGGCAAAACGAAGGTGTGTTAGGTACTGGCCATTAATGTTGATGCCGAGTCCTTTCCAGTCCAAGAGCTTAAAGATGTCCTCCAACGCAGCTGTGAACAGTTTCGGAGAAATAACGTCTCCCTGTCTCACACCACGCTGCAGTTGGATAGGATTTGTGTTCTGGTTCTGTACTCGGATCGTCATGGTGGCATTTTGGTATAAGTACCTCAACACCTCGATATACCTATAGTCCACTTGGCACCTTTGGAGAGACTGCAGCACCGCCCAGGTTTCAATCGAATCAAAGGCTTTCTCATAGTCCACGAACGCCAAGCAAAGTGGCTCATTATACTCCTCAGTCTTCTGTATAACCTGCCGCAGCGTATGGATGTGGTCTATGGTGCTAAAGCCTTTTCGGAACCCGGCTTGTTCGGGAGGTTGGAAGTCGTCGAACTTGCGAGCGAGACGATTCGTAAGGACTCTCGAAAACAGCTTATAGACATGACTCAGAAGCGAGATGGGTCTATAGTTCTTTAAGAGGGACTTGTCATCCTTTTTAAAGAACAAGATCACCTCACTTATGTTCCATGTCTTTGGCGTTCTGCCCTGGACGATGACGGAATTAAAGAGCTTCTGGAGGACTTTGAGTATCGGCTTACCGCCCGCTCTCAGAAGTTCTGTAGTGATTCCATCGTCACCCGCCGCCTTGTTGTTTTTCAGCTGTTTGAGAGCCATACTAATCTCGCACAGGCTGACGTCCGGGATATCTTCGGTATAGTGTCGGGTAAGCTTGGCTCTGGGGTCTTTAGCCTTGCTTTCAACAGGTGTCTGCGTGGAATATAACTGCCCATAGAAGCTCTCGATCTCCCTCAGGATTTCAGGCTTTGATGAAATGATGCGTCCGTCGTCAGTTTTCAGCTTCGTCATCTGGCTTTGCCCAATAGACAGATCTCTCGCGAACACTTTGGAGCCTTTATTCCGCTCGATGGCCTCTTTAATACGATTCGTATTAAATTGGCGAAGGTCGCTCGTCAAAGACTTAGATATCTGTCTATTAAGCTGCCGATAACGATTAGCATCTACTGAACTCTGGAGCCTCATTTCACGTCTCTGATCCATGAGTAGGAGTGTGTGGTCGGAGAGTTTCTTTATCTTGGGACGGCGGGTCTTAAAGAGCTTGGACCCTACCGTACGGACAGCATCCACCACCATGTTGTTTAGATCGTCCACATCTATGCTGTTCTCAAGGGCTTCGAAGCGGTTTTGGAGTTCGAGTTGAAAGCTCTCGGGGTTTTGAATATGGGCCGGCAATGGTCGAATTGTTGATTTTATCAGTCGAGATCTTTCCAGCTTTGGGTTGATATTCAATGTGCCACGTACCAATCGGTGATCGCTCCCCGTCTTAACAGCGTTGATCACAGTGACATCATTGAATATTTGCTTTTTCGTCGACATGATAAAATCTATCTCATTTCTGACTTTACCGTCCGGACTGACCCAGGTCCACTTCCGGCATTCCGGCTTTCTGAAGAAGGAGTTCATCATAAAGAGGTTCTCCTTCTCCATAAAGTCAGCCAGCATCTGGCCTCTGTCACTCCGTTGCCCAACTCCAAATTGCCCCACTCTCAGCTCATCACCGCATCGTTTCCCCAACTTAGCATTGAAGTCCCCCATCACAACAGTGTAGTGGGTTTTGAAGCTATGCATGGCTTTAGAGATCTCCTCATACATAGCCTCCACTTCGTCATCTTGGTGTGTCGAGGTCGGTGCGTAAACCTGTATAACATTCAGCGAACACCGTTTGGATATTCTGAGTATAAGGTACGCCACCCTGGTCGACACACTTCCGATGGTAGTCACGTTGTTGACAAGGGACTTTATTAGAAACTTTATTATAAGGGAAACTTTATTTCTCCGAAACTGTTCACAGCTGCGTTGGAGGACATCTTTAAGCTCTTGGACTGGAAAGGACTCGGCATCAACATTAATGGCCAGTATCTAACACACCTTCGTTTTGCCGATGATATAGTCCTTATGGCTGAGACCATGGAAGACCTGAACACAATGCTCGAAGATCTCCGTAGTGCTTCCCAAAGAGTGGGTCTTAGGATGAACATGGATAAGACGAAAATTATGTCAAATGCCCATGTTGTACCCTCTCCAGTTCATGTTGGGAACACTACACTTGAAGTTGTTGACCATTACATATACCTAGGACAGGCAGTCCAGTTAGGTAGGTCCAACTTCGAGAAAGAGATCTCTCGTCGAATCCAACTCGGATGGGCAGCATTCGGGAAGCGTCGAAAAATCTTCGCGTCCGACTTACCTCAGTGTCTCAAGACGAAAGTCTATGAACAGTGTGTGTTGCCAGTGATGACTTACGGCAGTGAAACGTGGCCGCTAACTATGGGTCTCATAAGGAGGCTCAAGGTCACTCAGCGTGCAATGGAGAGAGCCATGCTCGGCGTTTCCCTACGTGATCAAATCAGAAACGAGGAGATCCGCAGGAGAACTAAAGTAACCGACATCGCTCGAAGGATTGCTCAGCTGAAGTGGCAATGGGCGGGACACATAGCGAGAAGAACCGATGGCCGTTGGGGCAGAAAGGTTCTGGAATGGCGACCGCGCACCGGACGACGCTCCGTGGGTAGGCCCCCGACAAGGTGGACCGACGATCTGGTGAAGGTCGCGGAAAGCCAGTGGATGCAGGTAGCGCAGGACCGATCGTTGTGGAGATCCTTAAAGGAGGCCTATACCCAGCAGTGGGTGTCGTGTGGCTGATATGATGATGATGAAGTATTAATAAGGTGATCTTCTCATAATTTATACTTAATTTTAGGTTTTTAAGTTGTTTTTTATAAAGACCGCCAGTAACGATCAACGTATTTTGTCAACCACACTACTGGACCCCACCACTTGGGTGTCATTTAAATTTTTTTAGGTAACCACACCACCGTAGTAAAGATCTAATACTTAACTTACATTTGTTGATATCAATAATTTTTTATCATTCATAAAATCACAACATGACAAGTTATACATCACTGTCAGCAGTGGTGTGCTTACCTAAAAAAATTGTAAATGACACGCAAGTGCAGGTGTGGTCCAGTGGTGTGGTTGACAATACAACGACGATCAATGGGGAATGTCCGAAACAAGTCAAATTGGCTGAATATTTTTCTATAGGTAGGAATAAGCGCCCTTAGTAATAGAAAAAAGTTTCAGAGTTTTTGGTTCCGTGAAAAAGTTTAAAAAAATTAAAGTCTCTTCGACTTCACAAATATACAAAAGTAACAGCAGAATGGAAATTTTACCTTTGCCACCACCTGCCACAACCACAAGATGGTATTAAAAAAAGTTTCAAACATGACAAATGTCAAAACTTTTAATTTTTTATTCGTGTTGTTGTTGTGGCAAGTGGTGGCAAAGGTATTACCTCCATTCTGCTGTTACTTTTACACATTTGTAAAGTTGAAGAGATTTTAATTTTTACAATTTTTTTACGCAACGAAAAATTCTGAAACTTTTTTCTATTACTAAGGGAGCTTATTCCTACCTATAGAAAAATATTCAGCCAATTTGATTTTTTTCGGACATTCCCCATTTGCGAGTCGATTTTTTCGTCAACGTCATTGTTGAAGGAATTGACAATTGCTTCAATTGCACGTGTAAACGAGCAATTTTCACGTCAATGAGCGTCAATTGCGTAAAAATTGACAATCGCTAATGATCGATTGATTTGGTGTTACAAGCCAAAAAGTTACGTGTAGGGGTTTTTTATCCAATGAAGTGTATAATACTTTTTATGTACATCGGGATAGAGCTTGGCCTTCACCTCACATGATGTTTAAGTGAGGATAAAGACAAAGGTGGAAGCGCACTACACCCGGAATCCTCATCACTGAGGAACTGGCTATCTTACCTTTAACTGCCGGAACACATTTTTTTTATTTTTTTTTTATTGTTATGGCGTCAGACTTTTGTGGTGGGAATCCCTGCTGGCTTTTGTAGCTGGGTAGCCGACTTCTTGAGTGAACGGTTGATCAGAGTAGTCATTGACGGCTGCTCCTCTAATCTCATGGCGATTGATGCCGGAGTTCCTCAGGGGTCGGTGCTCTCTGCGACGCTTTTCCTGCTACACATCAATGACCTACTAATATCGGGCATTGTTGGCTATGCGGACGACAGTACCGTCATGGAGAGATATCTGTCCAGCGCGAATACCGGTGGAGATGAGGTAAAAATAATGAGAGAGGCCATGATTGAGCGATTGAACTTGACGTTAAGTCTCGTCTCCCAATGGGCGATGAAAATCTCGTCAGCTTCAATGCCTCTAAAACGCAGGCATGTCTGTTCACCGCGAAAAGGAGTCCATTTACCTTAACTCCTACTTTCCGAGGTACATCTATGCAAGTAACCGATTCTCTCCAGCTTCTTGGCATGGAGTTATCTTCTGATCTCAACTTCGGCACCTCAATCGAGTCCAAGGCTCAAACTGCAGCTAGGAAGCTGAGCGTCCTAAATAAAGTCAAGCGGTACTTTACGCCTGGGAAGCTTTTAACTCTCTATAAAGCTCAAGTCTGGTCTTGCATGGAGTACTGCTGCCACCTTTGGGATGGCTCGGCGAAATATCAACTTGCTGCACTGGACTCGGTGGAACGCAGAGCCAAGAGATTAATAGGCGATGAAGAACTGGTAGCAGGTAAGCTTAACAGTTTAGCTCACCGCCGAAAAGTTGCTTGCCTATCGGTCTTTTATAGATTGTACTTCGGTGAGTGTTGCTCAAGAACTGCATGAACTCATTCCAACTCCTCCTTTCTACCATCGGACATCCAGACGCACTGCAGGTTACCACCCGTTCTTAGTTGATATACCTTTTCTGCGTACCAAACGCTACTCATCATCGTTCATAATGCGCACAGCTATGGAATGGAATTCCCTGCCGGCGTCTGTATTTCCGAGCGCATACAACCTGACTCTATTCAAGGCCAGAGTAAATAAGCACCTTTTGGGCAAGCTCGCTCCATCGTAGACCCTGTCTTTGCTTTCTGGGCAAGACTAGGGTCAAGAGCAAACCTATTCAATATAAAAATTAAAAGTAAAATAAAAAAAAAAGTGGTAGCTAGCCAGGCGGACTTGAAATAAGCCCTACCACCAACAAAACCGAGTACAAATTGTACTCCCCTTGGGAATCGATCCCGGGACCACTGCGTCTTACAAGGGTGGGCGAACCACTAGACCAAAAAGGTGGTTAGAAAAGTATTGATGACCTTTAATAAACCAGTGACAGCGGCTCAACCCCCATCTTTGGTAATCAGGAACTTGGAGTGGCTCAACGTTGGTGCCGAGCGAAGGCGCCTCAAGCATTACAGAATTATTTATCGAACTCTGTGAAACAAAAGTTATGGCCGGGTAAACCCGTGCCCACTCAACAAGCGAGGAAACCAATATATTAATTTTACTCACAAAAATCTAAGTCAAATATTTGACACTGTTTATGACTTGACCATCAACCATTTTTGATGTCTCCACTGCTGGGGCCTTATGAGTGAATAAGGAGGATATGCCATAACCCACCACGCGGGCGCAATGCGGATTGGTGGGTGTTAACGACTGCAAATGTACCCGGGACCAACGGCTTAACGTGCCTTCCGAAGCACGGAGAAGCTCGAGATAATAAATTTTTGGTCACCCATCCCATGACCGACCCTTGCGAAACTTGCTTAACCTCCGCAATCGCTGAGCCAGGCGCTAAACCAATGCGCCATCGAGCTCCTCTCTTATGACACCTATCTATAATTTTCATGTATCTACTGACCGCAGTTCAGAACTTGCGATTCGACTTATTATTATTTGAGTGTGGTCTGCTGCTCAGATAAAATAGTAGTCACTGCGACCTAAAAGATCTTTTGTGACTCGGCAACTAATTATAGTAACTCTTTAAGCCCTGTAAAAACGGGACCCTATTACTAAGACTCCGCTGTCCGTCTACCTGTCTGTCAACAGGCTGTATTTCACGAACCGTGATAGCTAGATAGTTGAAATTTTCACAGATGATGTAATTCTGTTGCTACTATAACAAAAAATACTAAATCAGAATAAAATAAATATTGAAATATAAGTACACAAAACGTGAGAGCGCGAGTCCGACTCGCACTCGGCAGGTTTTTTCATATCTTCTACATACACAATAGGTAAGTACTCGGGTTTTTGAAGTACCTAGCACATTCGATGTTTTGTTTTATATTTTCACTCAGTTCTATCTAGCTGTTGCCCTTCTCTGTAAATCGCTTGTTTCACAACCTTAGCCCTAAATACTTCGCGTTAAGACCTCTTATTCCCATGATTGAAATTTGTTTTCCCAATTTCCTTCTATATATTCTTAAACAAAGGAATATTTATTTCAATGGAACATTTTTAGCAGGCACTTTAAATGTCATAAGCAAATCAAGTTGCAAGCAATCATTGAAATAGCTTTTGCCACTTTTTCATTAAATTAATATTATTTTTATTTAGGACTAGCGGCCGCCCGCGGTTTCACCCGCGTGGTTCCCGTTCCCGTGGGAATATCGGGATAAAAACTTTTATTGTTTTATCCAGGCTATCTTCTATCTGTGTGCCAAATTTCAACCAAATCCGTTCAGTAGTTTTTGCGTGATTGAGGAACAAACATCCAAACTCACAAACTTTCACATTTATAATACTAGCGGCCGCCCGCGGTTTCACCCGCGTGGTTCCCGTTCCCGTGGGAAGATCGGGATAAAAAGTATTCTATGTTTTAATTAAGGCTATCTGCTATTTGTGTGCCAAATTTCAACCAAATTCGTTCCGTAGTTTTTGCGTGATTGAGGAACAAACATCCAAACATCTAAACATCCAAACCCACAAACTTTCACATTTATAATATTAGTAGGATTAGTAGGATAACGGTACAAATATTGGCACAAAAGCTTAAAATCATGCGTTGGTATGCTGTTTAGTCGAAAGAATATAAAAATATTTAAATAATTATTAATATAATAATATTTTTAAATAAATAAACTGAAAAAATGAAATAATATTATACCACATTATTTTTAAATAATTTTGATAAGTAATATATTTTAAGTAGGTACTGTTTCTTGTTTCTTGTGATTTATTTTTACTGTAAAACCCGGTAAGTGATTGAAATCTCTCTTGTCTCTTTTTATTATGTTGAACATTTTATTTTATTTTTGAATTTCAAAGAAGAATTTGATTTTATTTTTCTGAAACTCATAATACCTAACATGTACTAAGAGCTAGCCCCAGAAATAGGTGGACAATTTACAGAGTGACAAAATCCCTCTTGTTAGTTTGCCATACTATCATTATTAACTGATCCGGGCACGAATTGCGAATTAGAAAAGAAAATTATCCCTTATTCGCGTATTTTGATGCCGCCTGGCACTACTTTTCCACCAGTCAAAATGCATGACAATCTTATTTAGATACATGATTAGCTTGCTATTATACCACATCAAATCCAGAGCTCTGTAAATTTTATACCTTCAATCGCTTTTCAGCGCCTTTGTTGCTCAACCAATCCCACCCCCACCACTGAAAATCTGCGAGGTGCCCGGATCTGTTAATAATGATAGTATGGCTAACTAACTAGAGGGATTTCGTCGCTCTGTAAATTGTCCACCTATTTACGGGGCCAGCTCTTAGTTTAACACAAGTATTGTCGAATTTAACTAAAAACTGAAAGTACCAATATTGTAAAAAAAATCTAAAACTGAATTTAAATTTCAAGCATATTACAGCCATTATTTAAATTTGTGAAGCGTCCCATTTAATCACACCCGGTCTATTCACTTTACTTCACATCAATAGTGATGTTCAGTAGTGTTCAACTATCGATAGACTCCTCGAAGGGAAGAAATTATAGTTAACAAGTTTTATTTAAAAAAAACAAGCTTTTAGAGTAATATCTAGTCAAAATATTGTAACTACTAGATATGTTATAGTGACACTAGTGACGTAGTGACTGACGTCTGCAGATATTGCAATGAGGAGCAGGAAACACCCAAGCATCTCTTATGTGACTGTGGACCTCTAATTCACAGGCGTAGCATCCATCTGGGACGACACATAATCGACCCTGAGGAAATAAAAACTCTCAAAACTAGGAAGATTCTAGACTTCTTGGAAGACGTTGGGCTCAAAGAGTTATTATAACTAGGTGGCGAGTCACAATAGATCTTTTAGGTCGCAGTGACTACAGCTTCATGTTGAGCTGCATAGTCCCTAAAACTCAATTATAATAATAATAGATATGGTATGGTACTATTGACATCTCCGCCTGTCATTGATTGCAGTGGACACCGGACATGTGCAACTAAATAAAAGCTTGTAAAAAAGCGGCTAACCAGCCACGGAAAATCGACTTATAATGTTTAAATTATAGCTAATATTCTACGTTATCAAAAGTAAAATAAAACTAATTAAAGTTTAAATTCGAATATGGTTCAATTATAAATTGTGCTCATAACCGCCTGCGCTCCATAATGTTTAATCAATAGTTCATAAAAACCGTTTATAATGAACATTATCTTGAGGCAAAAATTATCTTCTACTTTCCTTTAGTCATTAAGTATTGTAGACGGTATTGCTTTAAAGACGTTTTGCAAGTTAGGCTTTTTGATCAGAAAGGCTGTAAGTTTTCCAAAAAGCTGTAACATTAAAATTAAATTAAAATAAAATTATCAGTTTTTTTTCCACTTAGTATATCAATACTAAATTCATCGTATTCTGATGAAAACTACTTTTCATAGTGTAATAGATTGTCTTTAGTATGATCTTTTTATAGTGTAAAGATAAGATAGTAGAGCGAATAAAAATAAACAACATGCCCTAGAAGATATTTTGATTGACAGATTTGAAAGATTTCCAATGAAGATCTGCGAACCAAATAAATATGATAATCACCAATCTCAAGAATTAAGCGTGACTTGGGTTTAGAACCTCAACCAAACCCAACATCGAAAGTTTATATTCATTCCATCACTAATCTAGGTAGAGTCACTGCAGCACTCCGTTTATTTAATTTCCGTATATTCTGTGTCTCACTGCGAAGGTTGAATTTAAAATTTTCGCAATACATTTTAATGTTCTGCATCTAATTTAATATGAGCGGTAAGATTTGTAATTTCGGTTCGCCAACTTTTGCTTTAACACTGAGTTTTACTAACTGCTTGATGTTATTATAATGGCTAAAATCTCGGCATATTATTACACCTTAAGATACATTTTAATATTTTTTTCTATTTTCTGCATTTTGTTTTTGCATATTATATTTCAATCTTCTTTATACTGTCATTTAATGAGAGTTTTCTATTAATACCAAACAAAAAAAACTAATTGGTAGATCGCAGGGTCGAAAAATGTAAAAAAAAAACTTTCCTATAATAATACAATGTTATGGCTGACTGTTATAGAAACGAGACGAAATTTTCAAATTAATATAGAAGACCAAATTTTTTGTTCGACCCATATTTGGCTAAAAATGTTGAGTTTCATTGTTTAAAATGACTACAAAATGACTGATGTGTTTTGGTATTAAAATTGCTTTCAAGATTTAAAAGCTAAAAGTTCTTTAAACCGTAGATATCAAAAATATCATTTGCATTTAAATTAAGCTATTAAAAAGTTGCGTTTGACTGTCAGATTTTTAAAGCTTTTGGCTTTGAAAAACGAGCTTTGCTAATGGCTTTCAAATGAAATTCAAAAGTGAACGAAAACGAACGATCATAAATGCATTAAATCTAAAATATCTTAAAGCGATGTTGATTTTTATGATTGGAAAATTATTATTGTTTTCTTTTTTTTTTCAATTACGTTGAACAACAGAACAAATAAATATTTAAGTCTCGATTTACTTAAGCGAATGTTAGCGAGTAGGTAGGTACTCTAACTGTTTTTTTTTTATCAATAACTTTGTGAGCCTTGTAGAAGTTTTTATTTTTATAAAATACTAGCGACCCACCCTCGCTTCGGTCAGATTTCTCCCTTTTTTATCAATTGCGACTTTCCACAACCCCCAAAAAGAAAACAAATATCTTCCAGTCGGCACCTCTATTTGCTGCAAAAGTCTGTTTATTACAGAAGGGTTATCGCTCGGCTTATGCTATACCAGGTATAACAAGACACTCAACGAAGCCGAGGTCTACGTATTCTGCCCATCATCAGGACCATTTCTGTTCAAAGTTATTGCTGAAAAACGATTTTAATTTTTGGTGTTAAAAAAGCATTGCATACATTACCATACCACGCAATGTAACGCGTACAAAAGACTGCGCATGCCAGTGAATGCTACACATCTGCGTGCGGCCGAGTTGAAAGGCAACGTTTACGTGCGTGCTCATGAAAAACTTTGAGTGATGACGTTTTGAAGCCATTGTTTGTTACGAAATATATAACTTTTTGATGATGTTTCTGTAGACAAAAACTAGGAAATAACGAATTAAATAAGATTTCATAAAAAAATTAAAAATATATTTTTTTACTTTGACCTTCAATAACTTCGTAGCTATTGGTTTCCCAGGTATAGTCTGAAAGACAAAAAAAATGATTCTGATGATGGGCGGAATGCGTGGACTTCGGGTTCGTTAAGTGTCTTGTTACACCCGTTATTTCAACTAACAAATTAAATACTTAACTTAAACCTTCCTCATATTTCACTATAATTATATATTCGATGAAAACCGCATGAAAATCGGTGCAGTTGAGTTTATTGCGAACAGACAAACTGACGCAACGGAGAACTTTATTTTATAATATCGCATGCTGAGAATGAAAGTGACTTAATTTACGGAAATCGACTTTCACTCAAAAATAGACTTAATAGTCAATGCTTTACTATCTACAAATTCAAAAACTGACCTTTAATCGCTACGCAACGCTGCAAGCTATATTGCTGTCTCTTTCATTTCCGCGCTTCCCGCGACCCCGCTATTGTAAAAGTGACGCGACCAGCAATCCGCCACGAGAGCTGACAAGTGTACGTGTGTCGCGTTAGTATATTTGCGACCCATTAAGGATTGGGCCACTTTAGGACTAAAACTAAGGTAAGATCAGTGCTTAGTAGCTTATAATATTAAAGTGACTTTTTCTCTTTTGAGTCTGTTCATGATTGAATTATGTTTATTATTCGTGTCCCGAAATCTACTAGGTCTTTCTTTGATTATCTAATAGCTGGTGTTGTTGGTAGTATTATGGAATACGCTTTTACTTTAATAATAAAATGTACTTAGTTTTGACTTAATTGAGTGTGAGTCTTTATCGAATAACCTGTGGTAACAATTGATAGGTCATTTTATTGATGTGCCATTTTATGATTTTTAGTGACGAACAAAAACATATTCAATACTGAAAAGAAGGGCGGACCTGATCCTGAAAATGTTAGAAGATAAAGGAGAAGAAAAGGACTATAACACATTAAGTTTATTTAGCGTCAATACAAGAAAACCTAGTGTGATTTTTGTAACAATGACTTCTGATCATTTTATCATAAAAAAGTAGGTAACTACAATTTACCTAACTGTTTTAATTCTTATTTTAGAAAAGTGTTAATAACAAAGAGAATGATCTTTCAATGTTAAATACTGAAGAAAGAGCGGATGAACTCAAGTAGTCCTACTTTGTCCAAAGCTATTGAACAAGAGGTACCTAAATATAATAAGGTATTTAATTTTATCTTTCATGTATTTTGGCGAGAATTTTACCATCATCGATAAGATAATTTTTCAAAGATGATTGATACCTACGTTAAATTTGTTAACTCTTTGAGCACCAATAATGGCTAGCTGATTGTCCTATGTATTATTTGTTTATTTATACCTTCTGTTTAATTATTCAAACCATCCTGTTCCTGTCTATATCCTGTTTATTTCTAGAAGGTGATAAGCAATCAAGCAGAACCAGAAGTAGAAAAGATGCCGAAAATGAATCGACCTTTGAAGACAAAACGATTCCTAAAAAACCTAGATCCAGAAGATCATCGACGTATTCAAGCTCATCATCTTCAGGCTCCTCGTCTTCCAGGTTCTCGTCTTCCAGCTCCTCGTCTTCAACCTCGTCGACTCGTACATCTAACTCATTGCGTCCTGAAAAGCGTTCTGATAAGCAAAATACCTCCACTCTTTCAACAAGCCCCAGTAAGCAACATGCCACCAAACCGATTTCATCGAATCCTAAGAAGACGCTCAACAATAGAATATCACCAGTGAATACTGATGAAAGTGATGTAGATCTCAGTGACTCTGATCCCACTTCCAGGTTAAATAACGGTGCGGGTAATAATGGTTAATCGTCTGAGTCTGTTTCCCATTCTGCCGCCGCTGAAAGTAATGACCATAAGAAAAAATCTAGGAAACGCTTGAGAAATCCTTCTAACTGGAAACAAAATGTTGCAAAAGAATTGAGAAAAAGAAATAAAGAAAAATGAAAAAGCGGGTCCTATATACACCCCGTATCAGTATGTCACCTTTATCAAAAGTGCACGAAAATCCGGGAAACCCTTTTACAATTGCAAGAACAGTGGGGTGGGCCTATAACTTTAATGAGGATACGGAAAAGAAAAAACTTATTTGGAACGATATAAAAGTTATGAAATTTCTCAAAGAAGAGCCATATTTATTAAAATACAAAACTTCTTATTCCCAAACTGCATTCCAAACAATCAATATGCGAAACAAACGGAAAAAATGAAGAAATTACTCTTCAAAACTTGTACGAGGAACCTATCGTATTAAAAGAAAATAAAAGGAAAGACCTTAAAAATCTGGTGAAAAACAATCAGATTCCACATTACTATGCAAGTTTCTATACAATTTTATTTAAAAAAAAAAACAAAATAATTCTTATAAATTTTAAAATTAGTGATTAGTAGGTAGGTAGGTACTCAGCAGAGTACCTAAACCTAGTTAATATAAAAATTTTAAGCTTCTTTTTATTACTTTCTTTAGAGGAATAAAGTTTATTTTCTGTTTTTGCTGGAGTCAGTTTGAAGTTTGGACTACTTTTGGTTTTTTTTATTACTTTACAATTAATAACACGACAAGTCTGTTAATAGTTCCTAAATGTAGCCTGATTATTTATAACTAGGGTCATAAATAAAAAGCTACCCATCTAAGCATTTATATTTGAGTTTAAATCTTTTTTAATTACTTTTAAGGAGAATATCTTAATTTTGTTACAAAAATACGGCTAAGTATTAAGATTTTGATACGTTTTATGTTACGTAATTTGTAACTGTGTGTTCTTTAAAAAATTTTTTGACTGATTATAATACTTTTTTTTTGCTATGGTTAAGACATTTTTGAGAATTAAAGTGGCTTATTTTTTGTTAAGCCAATAAATAATTATAATTCCCAGATTAAAACAGACCTATTTCAAAATAAGGACTTATAATGTCACTATTTTAAGTACTAAAGTGACATATTATCGAAAGGTTTTTTTAAATGTACTATTTATGTAATAATTATTTTAATTATTCACTAACATGATATTCAGTTAGAAACTAGACTAAATAAAGATTTATTAGCAACATTAATTTAGAATTTCACATTTAAAAAAGTATGACTTATTGGGACACAAAAATTAATAAATCAAAATGCTGACTTAGTTTCTTCATTATCCAAAAATCACAAATTTTGGATTAGGTCATTTTCGTTCTCAGCGTGCGATATGTAGTGACGATATTTACCAACAACCTTTAGTATTTATGTACCTACCTACTTTGAAACTTCCAATTATAGTGAAAATTGTTATCTTTTTACTTTCTTTAATAAACACGTAACGAAAAGCTAGCGCGGAAATACAAATACGAATTTCTTGATAAATTATGTACTTAATCTACTGTCTTCATCATGCTCTAAGGTCTTCATGATACAGCTGTAAGCAAAGCTAGTCAGAGATAGCTAATATAATAGACAGATAATTTTCGATCCTATTGTGATTGAAGGCGCAGAATATCCCGCGATTGTGTTTGGGATCGCGAGAACAAGCAGGATTACTCGGAATCTCCATCAAATAGAATTTTGTAGATTGTTGGAGGTACGCTAAAACTTCTGAGTTGCTTTAAAATTAAAGAGTTAAATTATATATTGGTAAATTTTATGGATTGTTGAAGTTTGCTTTTAGCGGAATTGTTATAATAATGTTTGGATCGCTTTCATAGATAATGCTTTCTATTTATTTTGCAATTTTTAATCAGTATTATAATGTAAATTATTATCATTTAAGTCTTCTTGTGGGATTTAAAAACATGTGCAAACAAATATCTATATGTCTATTTTCCTAAACTTTTATTATATTAGCCAAATAGTATTTCAGATGTTCTCTGTTGTGTAGTAGGTATCTGTTTTTTTACGTATAACCTATGATACACTTGTAGCCGTGTTTAACATAAAATATGTGCACACAAGATAAATGCAAAGGCATCGTCGCTCGTATCAATCACGACGCGTCTGATCGGCTCCGAATAGGTTTGATGCGGATACAAATTATGGTGATGCCATCATACAGACATATTTCATTCACTACACCCACGACGGAACATTAGTGCGTTGTGTATGCATAGTCTTGCTTGTTCGATACGAAAGAATTGTGAATAGAATTGTTATTTGCCTCAAACATGGTACATTTGATGTTATAAGTAGTCATTTGGTGTGATAAAGCACTTGCATCTTAAGAGTCCGTACACATTTTATGTCGTCATTGTCGCTCTCTCGATCGCACATTTCATGTTTTGTCAAGATTTCATAAATCTGTGTTCGTAATTGAAAAATGTGTCTCGGCCACTTTCCGCAATATAAGACTACGGACAGTTTAAATATATTTCAGGTTTGTATTGCTGAAGAATAAAAAGTTATCGTTTCCGATTCCAACAATTACTTGAACTGTCCGATTTTAGAAATCTAAAAAAACATGATATGTGCGAGCGAGAAAGTAGCAAAAAGTGAACTTTAACATTCTAATGTTCATCCACATTTTCCAAAGTCAAGAATACTTGCCTAAAGCTTTACTCATGTGGCTAAACCACCCAAACATAATTATAGGTATACGGAAAAGCAAATTATCTCAAGACCGCCCTCATTTCTGTTTTCTCAACAGTTTTTCTATCATAATAGTAATCGTAGCCATGGTTTCCCTAAAGCCTGCTTATTTACTGCTCCCTGTAAAACACATGACCTGCCATTGTGCCAGTTGCCCCCGTTCACGATGTCGCGACACACTTACCTTACCACGTAGGGCTGTCACATATCGACTCATCTATGGTGCTGTCTAGCTTTTCGTACTATATCGCCTTAATATTTGCGACCGTTATGGCTAGGATACAATAGAACAAGCGTATTAGTTAATGTGACAAGGTTCTTAAATGTTCAGAAACTTTTCCGATCAACTGTACCACCATACACATTGGTACGAGTGAATAATGGTTTTTGTGGGTTTGAAATTGTTTATTTGATTTATGGGCATCGTGATAAAGAAGCGTTTGGAATTTATTAAGTAAATGATTTTAAAACAACAAAAATACAAGCACAATGCATTATGCTTGTGCTGCAATTCAACCATTTGTAGCTGAAAAGTTTCTGAAAAGCATTCACAACTATAATAGTTTCATCAGGGAAAGTAAATAAGTACCTATAGTGGAATAACGTTTTGACCTAAGTGAACTAAATGAATAGATCATTTAATATTAGTCCTAATTCTATTACTAGCTTTTCATCCGAAATATATGACCACCAGCCATTTTCAAAGTCCTTACTGCTGGGGCATAGTATAGGCATTCCTTATGGGTGGATAAAAAGGAGGATGGGCTATAACCCACCACGCAGGCCCAATGCAGATTGATGAGTGTTAACGACTGCAAATGCACCCGGAACAACAGCTTAACGTGCCTTCCGAAGCACGGAGGAGCTCGAAATAATACATTTATGGTCACCCATCCCATAACCGACCTTAACCTCCGCAATAGCTGTGCTAGGCGCTAAACCACTGCGCCATTGAGCTCCTTGATTTTTCCTATATGCTTATTCGATAACAATAAAGACTAGGAAACAATAAAGAGAAACCAACCCTTTACAATTTTACAAAATACCTAATCTGTGGTCTGGTGGTCCACATCAACCGTGTAAGACGCAGGGGTCCCGGGTTCGATTCCCAGGGGGGGGGGTAAAATTTGTATTCGGTTTGGTTGGTGGTTGGGCTATTTCAAATCCGCCTGGCTAGCTACCACCATCTTATCTATGTCTGGTGCCATAACAGCAACAAAAAAATGTTGTGTCCCGGCAGTTAGATGTAAGATAGCCACTTCCTCAGTGATGACGATTCCGGGTGTAGTGCGCTTCCACCTTCGGCATTATAGTCACTTAACATCCGGTGAGATGACAGCCAAGCATTATTCCGTTGTGCATTAAAAAATCTACTAAAGGAAAAATACTAGCTTCGGCCTACTGTGTCATCCCTATGTGTCATGAATGAGAGGACTAGGCAACTAGACCGCGTATTCACGTGACAGGCGCGCATTCGGCGGGTTTCACGCGCGGCTGCCATCGCCATCGCCACCATTGCTGAAAGAGTAACACATATCGCCGTTTTTGAATCGAGTTCTTTTCATATGCACTTGTTTCTGCTACATTCATCTTGCAAAGTACCGACAACGATCTAGCAGAATAAAATAATAGCTTCGGCCTACTGTGTCATCCCTGAGCGTTATGTGACATGAATGAGAGGAACTAGGCAACTAGACCGCGTATTCACGCGACAGGCGCGCATTCAGCGGCTTTCACGCGCGGCCGCCATCGCCGCCGTTGCTGAAAGAGTCACACACATCGCCGTCCGTGAATCGAGTCCTTTTCATATGCACTTGTTTTTGCTCCACTCACCTTGTAAAATACACCGACAACGACCTAACTTTAGTTAACCTGGGCTGCGGGTTAGACAGTTCATCATATACAGATCCCCTAGCATGACCGACAAAACATGATATACAACGTGTTACAAAATAACCCCTAATGCCGAATATTGTAAATAGGGACCATCAAACTGAACAACTTTTAATTATATGAGACCCAACTGTAAAATCGCGAAAAAAATCTGTTGTTTCATACTAATTACTTACAAAAATTTCAATATGAAAAATCCATTGTCTTTTGACAGTTAAACGTGACAAAACGCTATATCATATCGGGTTTCAGTGGCCACGCTAGGGCGGCAGGGATTGTTTTTCTCGAAAAATACTGCTACCCATTTACTGCTTCAGGGCATACTACGGGTGTAGTCATAAGTCGCCTTTTACTACATGTTTGTGCTTTCGATTAGGTTGATTCTGGAATACGCTATGTTATTCATACTAGCTAGAGAATAGAGTGAATAAGCATTTAGTAGGTCAATGTATTACTATCAGGGGTGCTATACTCTAACATGCAACTTCACTGTCAGTGATCGTTTCGTCGAGTTTCTGACTGATGTCATGTCATATACCCATTACTGAGTCACTAGTGCGAAAGACACCTGCCAGACAATGCGACTGCAGCGACGAACTGGACGCTGCAAACTTTAGAGAATAGTATAGCTGGAGAGATGGTAAACATTTTATTTCAGAAATCTCTATTTCTGAAAAAAAAAAATGTATCATTTTCAACATCTAATTGCTAAGAAGAATATTTTTTTTATTCTCTGGTCGTCGAGTTTCTGACTGATGTGATATACCCATTACTGAGTCAGTAGTGCGAATATGACACCTGCCAGACAATGCAAGGCAGCTGCAGCGACGAACTGGACGCTGCAAACTTTAGATAATAGTAGCTGGAGAGATGGTGAACAATTTTTTTTTTAAATCCCTATTTCTCTAAAGTTTGCAGCGTTCAGTTCGTCGCTGCAGCTGCCTTGAATTGTCTGGCAGGTGTCATATTCACACTAATGACTTAGTTATAAGTACATGATATCTGTCAGAAACTCGACTGACCAGAGACTAAAAAAATACCGTCCTTAGCTAAAAACTAAAAACAATAAAATGTAACTAGCTACCTATCCCCACACTCCGATGCACCGTCTCGGTATTGATTGTTCCACAAAGTATCCGTTTGTTGCAATCGCTTCGGGCGAGTTGTCGGAGGCGCGGATTCAGCCGGCTTATACTGACTTAGCTTCCGAGGGACACACGGGAGGAGCGAGCGTACGTGAACATTGGTGAAAGTGCAATGAACAGAAACTGTAAAAGAAAATAAAATGTTAGGTTTTAATTGTGTTCTTTTTTAAAAAATATCATTAAAAGTGAATACCTATTAGTTTTAATTTAAGGATGATGTGTGAGATAGACACATCATCATCATCATCATCATAATCATCATACCAGCCGCATGACATCCACTGCTAGGTATAGGCCTCCTGACGTCATCATGACGATCGGTCCTGCGCTGCCCGCATCCAAATAGACGTAGATAATAATTACATCAATAATAAAATTGTTTTAAAAAACAAAAAACCGACTTCAAAAACCTGCCTCTAAAAAGCAAGAAATAATATTCAAATCATTAGATACGCATTATCATTGTTATAACAACACGTCTATTGAAGTCGGGTGGGGCTGGAGTACAACTTCCTTTTTTATTCTAAAAGCCCCACCCGACTTCAATATATAGACGTGTTGTTATAACAATGATAATGCGTATCTAATGATTTGAATATTATTTCTTGCTTTTTAGAGGCAGGTTTTTGAAGTCGGTTTTTTGTTTTTTAAAACAATTTTTTATTTTATTATTTTTAGTGTAAGTACCTTCTATATTAGGTATATTATTATAGGTATATTATTGGGTAGAAAAATCAGCTCAGCCAAACGTGAGATATTCGCGGAGAAACATACATTCATACAGGTCAAACTGAGAGAGAACCTTTTTTTTTTGAAGTCGGTTAAAAAGACTACACTAAAAGTACCCCTTTCCCAACAAAAAGAAACATCTAATTCGGTTCATAAATAACAAAGTCGTCATGTGAGTTGATGAAAATCATAGTATTTTCAGCATTTCTCGAAAACTACTGAACCGTTTTGAAAAAAAATTCAATGGGACCATCTCGCAAGAAAAATCAATCGAACAAAAAAAGAATCATCAAAATCGGTTCATAAATGACGAAGATATGCGCGAACAACGATAAAAAAAAAACATACAATCGAATTGAGAACCTCCTCCTTTTTGTGAAGTCGGTCAAAAAATAAAAAAAAATTTGAAAAAACCCACGACCATAATGGTCGTGGGTTTTTTCAAAATTTTTAATTTTGCTTTTTTATTTTAAACTTTTTAAAGATTTCATACGTTATCTAAGTACTCTAAAAACCGCATCTAAATCAGTCAAACCGTACGGAGCCGCTAGGGGGCGCTGCAGTAATCATCTGCAGCGCCCCCTAGCGGCTCAACTACAAAAACCATCGCCGACACACTACAAACCTATTCCTATTACAGAAAACCGCATCTAAATCGGTCAAATCGCTCTGAAGATAAAAGAGAAAATGATAACTGCAGCGCCCCCTAGCGGCTAAACACCATAACACCTATCTTAAAACCATCGTCAATAACCCATTACAGAAAACCGCATCGAAATCAGTCGAGTAGTTCTCGAGAACTTTTCAAGTTCGACTTATCTGGTTGCTGCAGTGCCCCCTGGTGGTCTACCACTATGAAACATGTCTAAGAACCTGCTCTGAAATGAAACCTTTGAATGCAAAAAACTGCATCGAAATCGACCCAGTAGTTACTGAGGAAAATGGTAACAGACAAACACACAAACAAACAAACAACCTCTAACCCCAAACGCATATACCGTCTCCGTTCCGTTCCGTCCGTCGTGGGTAATGATGTTAGTGGGTTGTGAATACCTAGTAATTCTTGATACGCTTAAATAAATGATTATAACGTTACGTTTCGAATTAATACCAGTAAGATAGAAACCGCTCCTCCTAACCGCTTGTGAGTCGCTCTGTTTTTCTCGTGGGTGAGTTAGTGCAGGTAATGTCTAAGCCGGCTTTAACGGCGCGGCCACGGCTCTCCACGAACAGCGAACTAGCGGACGACGAGTCTTGTTTCAGAATTATCTTATTCGCTATATTTTTAATAATTTACTACCTAAGATAATGAGCCGTATTCACAGTAGACTACATTGTCATAACCCTTACTAATATTATAAATTAAGATGAATAAATAATGAAAAATATTAGAAAAAATCGGCTCACCCGTAGCAACTTAGACGGGATACGCTACGGGTGAGCCGATTTTTTCTAATATTTTTCATTATTTATTCATCTTAATATAAAAATAGCATTGTGAATGCAAAAATCTAAAAGTTTAATATTATAAATGCGAAAGTCCATTTGTTTGTTTGTTTGTTACGCCTTCACGTCTTAACTACTGAACTGATCATCATGAAATTTTACATACACGTTGTCAGGGGTACAGAGAAGGACATAGGGTATCTTTCATCCCGAAAAAAGGAACTGTTCCCGAGGGATAGACAAAATACTATCCACGCAGACGAAGTCGCGGGCGGAAGCTAGTATCTATATCATGAAGTCGTTTTCGGTTTTTCAGTTCAAGTACACCAATCGCGGCTCGTTATTCTTCAGTCACCATCCCCAGCATTACCCCCATCGGTGGCAACCGGGATTTTTTCTAAATATGATTCATTCGCTACCCCTAATAAAAGTTAACATAAAATATATAATGAATTCATTTGACATGACAAAGATAAAGTTTATTTGTAGAATTTTGTGTTTAAAACACACAAGTTTTTATGTTATCTTTTATTAAGAGATGGCGAATGGTATTTTTTTAGAAAAGTTCTCATTCGCCACCAGTGTGGAAGCAATGATGTGGATGTCGACTGGTGATAACCTTGACGGCCAGTTCGACTATAGGCAATATACTGCGCTACGAGCGAATTTCCTAATTGTTGAGTGTTTCATTGGCGCAATAAAGAAATGATTTCTATAAGAATAAAGTTATTATAGGTAAGGAGCCACCAATCCTGAAAGCTCCGTGACACGGATTCTAATATTTTTAATAAAAAATAAAAGTTAACGTTTAGACGAACAAGATTTGCTTGGTCGGCGTGGATTTGATTAGCCGGAAATATTTTAATTAAATTATTTATTAAGATGAATAAATAATGAAAAATATTAGAAAAAATCGGCTCACCCGTAGCAACTTAGACGGGATTCGAACCCGCACCCTTAGGAATCCGGCCCAATGCACTCCTATTCCTAAGGGTGCGGGTTCGAATCCCGTCTAAGTTGCTACGGGTGAGCCGATTTTTTCTAATATTTTTCATTATTTATTCATCTTAATATAAAAATAGCATTGTGAATGCAAAAATCTAAAAGTTTAAATTATTAATTATTAAAATTTCCATATTTTTTTCCGTCATCACGGATTTTGATCAATCTTATATAGAATTTTGTGTGAAATATAATGTTCAACAAGAAAAAATCCGGCCGACCAATGATTTTTAGCCGGAAAGGTCACGCATACCTATTTTAATGGTGTGATAATGGGTAAAATTTATCCATTATCACGGAAACCTTTTTTGGTTTTTTTTATTCACGCGTTTTAACGACACATTTATAATTATCTTGGTACGCGTGCTTACAAACTGCCGAAAGTATCGCGCATACCAAATTTTAACTCTTCGCTTTTTAACGGTTTCAAATTTCTGTAAAGTGTGAGTGAGGCTTATGTATTAAAATGTTTGTTTTCTAAATAATTTCATTTATTATATAATCAACCCAAATATTTATTTTCCTGTATTTCCTCTTTTCCATATTAATTAGTATAATAAATAATTAAAAACTTAAGGAAGAGACCAGAGGTAGAAGGACTCTAAAAGAAATGTCATCAAGTAAGTGAAATTTGGTATGCGCGATACTTTCGGCAGTTTGTAACTTAAGCCCGCATACCAAGATAATTATAAATGTGACATTAAAAGGCGTGAATTAAAAAAACCAAAAAAGGTTTCCGTGATAATGGATAAATTTTAACCCTTATCACACCATTCAAATAGGTATGCGTGACCTTTCCGGCTAAAAATCATTGGTCGGCCGGATTTTTTCTTGTTGAACATAATATTTCACACAAAATTCTATATGAGATTGATCAAAATCCGTGATGACGGAAAAAAATTATGGAAATTTAATAATAAATAATTTAATTAAAATATTTCCGGCTAATCAAATCCACGCCGACCAAGCAAATCTTGTTCGTCTAAACGTTAACTTTTATTTTTTATTAAAAATATTAGAATCCGTGTCATGGAGCTTTCAGGATTGGTGGCTCCTGGGCTATTACCTATTTTATTTTATTTTCTTTTTAATTACTCTATTCTTTTGGTTTTTCTTGCCGTGCCGCCGGTCGCTCAGTAGCGTGGTCGTGGTATGCGGAGGTGGAGCACTGAGCTAAACTTGTCTATTTGCGAGCGGTGTACAGTGACTTTCTTTGAAGGATATCCCGAGTGCAGCGCGCGCGTCGCTTTGTTGCACCTAAATTAGTAATTGGACCAAATTGGCTGCACATTTGCCAACCTCAGAAGATGATAAAAGATGTGTAGAGTTAAATTCTACAAAGGTAAATGACAAAATGGCAATTGCATTTTTGACTTACCTCCACATGAGATTTATAGTTTTATCTTGAATATCTTATTTTATTCCCACAGTTGCCCAACCCTAAAGAAGGCCTGGGCCCCACGAGTGAGACAATGACGCTAAAAAATTTATAGGACACCCATCCAATGACAAACATTGTTTTGAGGCCGGTGCTTAGCATTCCCAATTTTCCCCAACCTTATGCGCTGTCAAAGTCCGTGGAATTAAACAACAATGAGGCATCAATGTCTGCCGCCACCTAGGGCTGCGTATATTAAAAGCTCATGACACTTCGATCCAGGGTTGTCACAGCTGGATCCATCTCACAATCTAAAGCTGGCAAAGGTTTTTTTGAAATATTGCTTTATATTGTTTTGGTAGTTTTATAACAAGATGTTTTCATTTAAGTATTTCTCGTAGGACTTTTGAAAATGCAGCTAAATCCTTCTTAGAGGTCCAATATATCTCAAGATAAAAATCTACAAAATTGGTTTAGCGGTTTAGGCATGACAACTGTACAAAGACACATGTTACAAACAGACGGAGTTTTTCGCATATCGCAGCTATAGAGAACCATACTGAGTATAATAGCGACGACTTAGGCCGTATACAGAGAGAAAGCAGGTTGATGCTGTTTGCAGACTGCCGCTTACTGCCGCAGGTTCGCGCAGGTAACCAGCGAAGGCATTTTGTATGAACAAGCGCTGATAAGCACCGACAAGCGCTGACATCGCTGACAAGCGCCTACACGCGCAGGTCAGCGCTGGCTCGTTTAGTATGAAATCCTGCTTCAACCTGCTTGCTTTGTGTGACGGTTACCTGCGCGAACCTGCGGCAGTAAGCGGCAGTAAGCGGCAGTCCGCAAACAGCGTCCTCTCTGTATACGGCCTTACACTTACACCCAACTGATCTGATCAGCATTCTAAGAGAAATAAAGATCAGAATTCTCAGTTTCAGGATTTCTATACATTTTTATGCTTATTTCGCGGGTTTCAATTTGAGTGCAAATAATGTTGCCCCTCTTTGATATACATCAAATATCGAAATGAGTAGGTAATGAATGAAATAATAAGACAGTCAATAATGGCCATTCTAAAAACCACTTTCGAAATTATTTTCAATTAAATCTTTGTTAATACGTGACACCCCTACTCTGATCCGGGCAACCGTCGGAGTTGTGGGTTCGATGGGTGTTTGAATGTGTTGTTGCGTTCCTTTAACTGACCTTTTATTCCCAAACTTTAGGGTCAGGGGCGCCCCACCCAAGGGCCGCTAATTACTTGAAGGTTTATCTTTTTTGTTACACATTTTTCTTGCTGTAGTAATTGTTACTCGCTGTTCTTTTTTATCTTTTGGATTAGGAAATAAGTCCGTTTTTATGCAAAGCTCTGTTTTATCACTCTATCTACTTATTGAAAAAAAACAGCCTTCAGTTCTAGTGGTTAGCCCACCCGCACTTAAAATCAGGTGTGATGAAGGGCAGGCACTATCCCGTTGTGGACAAAAAAAAAGCCTTTTGCTCATACGTCTTTAAACATAGGCCTCCTCCAATGTCTTCCATGATCTTCTAAAAGTATCTTGCGCTACTTAGAGTCACTTGAAATGAAATCAGCATTTTAATACTTTACTTGGCCAGTAATTTAAAGTGGCTTTCAATCACTTTTCCAAGCTTCAATAAAAATAAAGCAATAAATCAAGTCGTGCTAGGTTGCACCCGTCGTATATTTTTCCCGTGAGTGACGCGGATGCAGTTCCGACGCGTTACGCGCGGCTCACTGCGTCTGCGCGCACCTCGTCGGAAACTCGTGCACATAAATACAGTGGGCGTGCGACTGTACATTTAATCCAGCAGTGGCTCTGACTACCTCTGCTACTTTCATTCAAGTAGTAAATAAGAGTAAACGCGCACTTGTGATTTTTTATCTGGTAGTTTGATCGTTCTGGAAATCAGTATGGAGTTACATGGCAGACACTACATGAGGCTACATTGACGATTTGAAATCGATCGTTCAAACTACCGAAAATGATCGTCATACGATAGTGTGTCGCGCTTGTGGCTGGCTATTTTTCGTAGCAATCGTGTTGGTTTTCATTGGAAAACGCGTCTGCCCACTTTCGTGTCCACGTCCACTTAGGTGTTACATAACATACAAACACACAAAGAAACAACCACTAACCCCAAACGTATATACCGCTTCCGTTCAGTTCCTTAATCGTAGCGCACTGATAGCTGGAAGGGAGATGTTGGACCGTATTCATCGGAAAAAGCTTGTGCCCATTTTTGGATAAAAGGTGTTACATGGTACTACCTCTAAGTCATGAGTCGCTTTTTACGAGACGACACTAAGTGTGAAGGGCTTGTGCTATTTTTTTACTCTTCCGGACGCCACACGCCTATGAGCAGACAAAAACAAAAGTAAGTACCTATCTAGTTATTTGTTAAATACCAAATCAGGTACGATATAATAATCTATGTGTATATAATAATCTATATAATATATTTGAATTCTCTGCTCTCTAGAAACAAAAGGCAAAAACTTCTACAAAAGGTAATGTGGCAGCGCCATTACTCATAGTGAAACATTGAAAACGCGTGAAAACACACAGAGAAATGGGAATTTCACGCTTTCAGAAGAATTTGAAATGCGCTTTGTAGTCCAGTCAGTACTGGCACTCATGTATGGCGAGGTCAAAATTTGTCATTAGATGAATTCACTTGGAACATATGTAGCTTAGGTAAAACTGAGCTGATTTAGCCCGGTAGCCATCAGCCACCCCTTGGCAGGTAGGGAGGGGTGGCATTTAAAGTTTCACGCCGCCACACTTCAGAAAAAAAATCATATCTCCTTCAATATACCTACCACCTCGAGTGTGATATCATTTTATAATGAATTAGAGATGATGAATTCATGTTTAAAACTTTTAATGTACAGTGTCATAGAAAAAAGGTAAAATATTGACGATAGTTTAAAAAAAAATTGCTATTTTTTTATTCAACAGTCAGTATCTGTAAAAATACAATTTTTTTGCAATGAATTTTTTTTATCTAAAAGTACATTTATTCAGCTTTTGAAAAATATATACTTTATGTATAGTTATCGTTCAATGTATATCTGAAAAAAAATCGAACATGGTATGCGACGCTGTTTCCAAGCGAAGCGTCTACAATTAATAAGTTAAGTACCTAGGTATAAGTTGTTTTTTTCAATTAAAATATGATAAATCTAAGATGTGTTTTTTATTTTTGGTACAATAATGACACCCTTTCAATTTCATATACATTTTGCAATTCCCGGGAATTCCCAGGAATCGGGTATTTTCGACATTTTGGTACCATAGAAGAAGTTGTTTAGTTTGATGGTCCCTTCTACCGTATTCGGAATTATGAATTTTTTTTTGTAACACCCTGTATATCAAAATAAGAGAATTAAATAATAATTTTGTTAATGATTTTCTTTTTTGGTGTTAAATAAAACACTGCAAGCATTCGTTTGTTACGAAATACTTAAAATATTGATAATGATTTATGGACAAAAATTAAAAAGAACGTTTATATATTTAAATAAAAATATTTAATTTTCTTTTACTTTTACCTTCAATATCTTCATTGCTTTTGATTTCCCAGGTATGCAAAAACTATCCTGATGGTGGGCAGAATATGGAGGTCCTGGCTTAGTCAAGGGTCTTTTAATACTTGTCGTATTAGTTGTCTCTAAAAGCTTTTGTTTTTTTCCCTCTGCTACAATTTACGGTCACAATGTCATTGATATTTTCTTGTTTAAATGTAAAACGAAACGCTTAAATAATATAATAGTTATTAAACTTTTTAACCGCAATATAAACTCCCGTCGTTCCGGGTATCCTGGCGCATATTTTTCAGGATCGGGTTTAAAAAACATCCCGGTAATTCCCAGAAATGGGAACCCAGGAACGCAACCCTAATCACAGTCCAATTTTCATATAAACGAGGTAACTTTGAAGCTTTTGTTCTTCGTCAGGGATTGAACAAGGTGTGGTCTGATGATGGTTATCTAAAGAGTGAATGGAGGAGGTCAAGATCGTTTAAGAAACCCAACGGATCAGAAGAGTCGTTTACACTAGAGACCGTCTGGAGCTTTTAGTGTTACATTTTCCATACTTCTTAATTTTCATTTGATATTTTTTTAAGTTCAACCCTGAGCTAAACCGCTCATCTAATCTGTTAGGTTTTTTTAGCACAATGAGCCTCCGTCATTCATTCTTTAATTTGCCATCATCAGCACACACCTCGTTCAATCCTGGGCAGAGAACCAAAGCTGTAGGTTTACCCCGTTTGTTCGAAAATTGGTCTGTGATTTAATTTTTCTGCTCACGAGTGTACAAAAAATACTCAATGGAAAATATTTTAATTTCTACGGTATATTTATATGCCTAGGTCCTTAAGGAACCTACCTATTAAAACTTTAAAAATTTTTGCGCTTTAGTTTTAATGTGGTAAGACATTTTCCTCCCTGACCGTTCTCAGATCTAATTTTTTGACGTCACGACGCTTCGTCGTTTTATGACTTTCTTATACATAGATCAAGTCTGTCTATTTTTTTATATAGTCTTTATGACTCTCACAAAAAGATCTAAGTATGTATCAGACCGTAAGATAGTTGAGAGAGACTTTATGACCGTAAGAACATAAGCGGCAGTCGAACGCAAAGTTAAGTTTGTATTCCATACATGTTGTATGAAAAAACCAACTTAACTTGCAATCGCAGACATCTGGAAACACCGTCGCATACCATGTTAGATTTTTTTCAGATGGAAATTGTATGATAACTATATATAAAGTTTGTATTAGTTTAAAGCTGAATAAATGTTCTTTAAGGTGGTATTTTTTTCTTTGCATAAAATTAGCATTTTAAAAGATACCCGACTGTTGAACAAAAACAATTGTAAACCGATTTTTGACACTTTGGTTAACATATTTTTTTTTTCAGTGAATACAATACATTATATGTCCCAAAAATAAATTCCTCATGCCTGCTACAAAAAGAACTAAATATGCATCAAAACATAAAATAGTTAAAAGGGACTATAAGATCGTAAGACCATAAGCGGCAGCCGAACGCAAAGTTAAGTTTGTACTCTATACATTTTGTATGAAAAAACCAACTTAACTTTCAATCGCGGATGTTTGGAAACAGCGTCGCATACCATGTTCGATTTTTTTTCAGATAGACATTCAAAGATAACTATATATAAAGTATATATTTTTAAAAAGCTGAATAAATGTACTTTAAGATAATATTTTCTTTCATTGCACAAAATGATTATTTTTAATAGATACTGACTGTTGAATAAAAAAATAGCAAACTTATTTGTAAACTATCGTCAATATTTTACCTTTTTTCTATGACATTGTACATTTAAAGTTTTAAAAATGAATTCCTCATCCTTGATTCATCATAAAATGATATCACACTTGAGGTGGTAGGTATATTGAAGGAGATATGACTTTTTTTCTGAAGTGCGGCGGTGTGAAACTTTAAATGCCACCCCCCCCCTACCTGCCAAGGGGGGGCTGATGGCTACCGGGCTGAATCAGCTCAGTTTTACCTAAGGTACATATGTGCCAAGTGAATTCATCTAATGACAAATTTTGACCTTCTGCCACTAATTCCCCAACTATTGCAGGTGAACTACTTAGTGATTCCTTATTTTTCCTTAGTAATATTTTTATTCAACATATTTTTTATTCGATTTTAATTATTAGCTACGTTAGGTTACCATCGGTAAATAAAAATGCGCATTATTATTAATTTCTTAAGTACATACCACAATATTGTAAGTATGCCACCATACCACCTTAAGAACACAATGTACCATATTCACGCAAATAAACAATTACTTACTTACATACTATTTTGATTTAGTGTGCATTAAGATATAATATACTATAAAATATTGTTATGTTTAGTAATACGAATATTATTTCGTATTTAAAGATTATACAGCCTGATTTTGTAGAGCACGCCATCTACCGGTTGTATCACAAATTATTCACCCATTTACGTTTTATCACCTTTCAGAGTTCACTTCCGGAAAATCTGGTCGTCTTCATTGAACCAAGGAAATTGGCCGTAAACCTTTACGAGGTATTAATGCCCCCGAATTAATATTGAACATTGTTCCTGAAAATTTGGATCCGTATAGTTACCGGAGATTTGTCTGTCTGTCAATAATTTAGGTATAAGTTTTACTAAATATCAATTGAGGTAAAAATTCGTAAAATGTTACATACCTATTGGTTGTATAAGACAGCGCAGGACTGCCATCTTGTTTTCATTTTAATTCTTTTTTTTCATTCTATTTTTTTAACAAAATGATGTATCATCCATTATCATACATTAAAGTTATTTTAAGGAAAGAAATGCCGTCAAAGATTGTCTAATAAATGTCGTTATCTAGTTTTCTCTCTTCTTTCGATTTCCAGTTAGTTTAGTTCATACTACTCGTAACAAAAGCCTTATTATAGGTACTTCACTATCAAAAAGTTATACACGCTGAAATTTTAATTATTTGGTTCCCGCAGTGGGGTGGTTCCACTCATGATTACAAGCAACTCACTAATCTCACTATGCGGCCAACTCTGATATCGCGAAAAAAAGAGTTGGCCACATAGTAAAAGTTGCTTGAGTGGAACCACCCCACTGCGGGAACCAAATGAATAAAATTTCAGTGTGTATCAGATTGCCTTATGGCAATTTTGTTTTCACTAACCAAAGATTTTTAAAATGTCACAATTATCGTGAACTTATCTTTCACAGCTGACGAGGTGAACAATACTAGGCGATTCTCATAAGCAAACCCGTCGACCGCAACCAGCATTCAATAACCATCCCGCGGGCAGCCATAATAATTTTACGCGCATTTTGTATTTTCCATAAAAAAGCCCGTTACACACTCCTCCATGTAAAAAGTGCCGTAAAGGCGCGCACAGTGCGCATAAAATGTTTCCATTCTCGGTTTATGTCGCGAATTAAGTGTCTATGGCAGATTACGCGATAAGCGCCCTTACGAGGACCTTCGGCATATTTTTTGGCCATTGACGTCAAATGGATGTTTTGCGTCGGCGAAACGTGGTTTTTATATGATTATAAAAAGCTAAGTAATTTTTAGAATATTAGCATACAACGCTTGAAAACAAATGACTGTGTTTTGTCGGAATATGATAGCCATATTTGAAACATTAACAACTGGCCAATCAAAACATCAGTAGACGTATTATAAGTTTACGCTTCTTATTATTATTTATTTAATTCAGACAGTGTTCATATTGGTTAGTAAAATAAAACATGCAAAGTACTTACATAGTATAATATAAATATCAAACACAAAATTCAGTTGCGAATTTTTGAATAATATATCTAATAATAATTTTGTGTGCAAACTTTTTTCATAATTTTTATATTATGTAAATTACTTTGTAGGTAGGAATCAATAAGCTTCATCATATTGGCATCGACGACTCACGTCTTATTTACTAACGGAAACGATTACTAAAAATCTTATTACGTGTTCAGAGCTTCATGAAACGATCCCGGATCGGAGTTTCATTTTACAATAGACCCCCTCCCCCTCAGCGGTCAAGTTTTTTCAATTTCCCTGGAAGTTGCCGCCACAATCGGTTTTGTCGCCCTCGCGCGCACCCGCCACTCTGCAGCTGTTTTTAGAATCTTTCTAAAATTAAAATACCGCTGGCTTTGTGCGACCGACGTGGAGTAGAACGTTGTTCGTTTTAACTATATATTATTTGAGAATATTACACTACTTCACATGTATTTCGTTTTACAATAAGGGTGTCAAGCGAGTCTCTCTCATTATCGTTAGATCGCGCAGGAATATCGTGTTGTAAAAAGATATGTGAAACTGCACAGAAGCCTGTCAAGCTGTATTTTATTAACTGGCAGTAATGTTTGCCACGTAACTATTGTAACTTTAATCCACTCAAAACAGGTCACGCCTTTTACTTTGATCATGCCTATTATAATGAAATCTACTTAAATTATAAGTAAAAATCACGTAATAGACCGCTTCTAAAAATGGTTCTAATTTTTAATCTCGCTCAGCTATGCTCGTATGGCTGAGAGACACACAAATACAAATACAAATCGTTTATTTGTCAGAATGTAGTGTTACAATAAATTGTGATCATGAGTTATTTTATAAGTCCACGATACATTCTACCATAAACATGGCGTTCAAAATTAAAAGTTGTTAAAATAAGAAAAATTTAAGATTTAAAAAATAATAATAATAAACCAAAAAAAAGCACTAATGTCGATCAATAACCATAGATTCAATTATAATGTCAAAGTCATTATGTCATGAAAGTCAAACCACCGAATTAATAAATGTCAATTTTTATTTTTAATGCAAAATTCATTAAATTCTTTCATGTCATAAAAACTGTGTTCCATAAGCCATTTTGATAATTTCTTATAAAAAATTTGAACAGGAAGATCTTTAAACGAATTAGGCACGATAGGTACAACTTGTCTGATGGCACAAGTGCGGCGGTAAGAGGTCCACCCGCCGGCAAAATAAATAATGTGGTTTGTGCTGCATGAACGCTGCTTTACAGATTAAAATACATAATTTTGTACCGCAAATGCTCTGAAGTTGGTCACACGCGACTGTGGGTGCACCTAGAGGCAGCCTTTTATGTTAAAATATTAACGCAACAATATCAACTTTTAAAATTCACCGATTACAATATCTTAAATCATTCATTCTCAACTAAGTTAAGGCTGATACTACGCATTTTTCACAGACTGAAAACATTATTTAGATAGATATCAGGCCTAATTATACAAATATAGAACGTTTCCACAAAACTTTAAAATAAACGCCTGAAGCAAACAGGTTGACTCAGTTTAATTTTAAATTCGACTGTTCTCTTCAGTCTAAAGCTGCTTTTACAACGTTACTGTTGCAACAAATATGTTAGCTATAGTACCCAACCGCAGCAAATAGCGTCCAATAGTACATTACTTTATGCAATGCTCGGAACAAAGTGTTCCAGGGACAATATCAAACGCGAAACCACCGCTGATAAGACACAAAGCGGGGAACAAAATGAACCAGACGTTCCTCGGGACGCTATCGTTGCAAAGTAAGCAGCAATTTATGTAACAAAAATAAGTTACAGGAATTTTACCGTGTTCGTTGTTTTAAAGGAAGCGAAGTGTCTTGTGTGGTGCTACTTTTTTAAATGAAAAGTCTTGATTATCACACTACCTATTTTTAAGTGCTATAGATAAGACACTAACTATTCACTTCTTGCGCCCTTTCTTCGTGTCAGCTAAAAATGTCTTAAATCATTAATTAAATATTGACGACTCACTAGTTCTTTTTGAGTATTGAATGATTTATCAGCTCAAATCCCTAGATGGATTGCGCTGAAATGCTAAAAAGAAATTCTCTAAATTTTCATGGGAATAAGAAGGCGGTTGAAGTTGCAGGCCGAAGCTATAGTCATTAATAACTAGTAAATAGCTAAAGTATACTTGATTTGTAAACATACTACTTTAATTAAAGTATACTGAGCTTCTACAAACTTTTAAGTAAGACAAGCTTCAACTAAATTGATTTTTGTTACACACCCACGACTACGAGCTAAGAGTATATTTCTTGCGCCGCCCGTTCTTCTTGTCAGCTATAAAAACCCTTGAAGGTGGTAGGAAATAGTAGATTATACGACAAGTGAATAAAAAGGGAATTTAGTTCGAGGGACTAAGTTGGATCCCGAGAGTAGCGAAGGATTCTAGAGTTGAATCCCGAGCGTAGCGAGGGATTCAAAAGTAGAATCCTGAGCGTAGCGAGGGATACAAAGGACCGAGATGAAATTTTTTATTCACGAGTTGTGTACTCTACTTTTTACCATTGACTGCGAGAAAAAAAATAGTTACTACCTAGCAGTACTTTATACTTCGTATTTATAGATGACCATCAGCCATTTTTAATGTCCCCACTGCTGGGGCACAGGCCCTCCTCAAGGGCGGGAGGATGGGCCATAACCAACCACGCGGGCCCAATGCGGATTGATGGGTGTTAACAACTGCAAATGCAGCCGGGACCAACGGCTTAACGTGCCTTCCGAGGCACGGAGGAGCTCGAGATAATACATTTTTGGTCACCCATCCCATGCGACCCATGCGTGAAATTAGAAGTTTTCCAATGACATAAAACAACCACGCTAAGAGAGAGATTACATGATCAGTCTGGCATCAGTCCATTTCATCAGTCTGTATAGACTTTGTATTTTTGCAGACTGAATATCGTACCAGACTGATGGAATGGACTGATGCAAGACTGAATATTCAATCTCCCTCTAATAGATGGAAAAGAACCCAAAGATAAGACACTTAAAAGAACCTCATTAAATTTGGCGGGATATTTTTTTTCTTTAATTTTATTGTGTAACTATGGAATAGCTCCATAGCAGCCAGTAGGTATAGGTACTTTTTTGTACTAATTCATGATGCGCGCTTGTTCCAAATTCAAATTATTTTTATTCACTCGGTGAATAAAATCGCTTATTATTCACTCTTATCGTTGAATTAAACGTACTTTTTAGAGTGGCGATGGTAAAAAAAATATTTTGACTTTTGATTTTAAGATAACTTCTAATAAGTAGTTCAAGAAGTCTGAGTTCTATCGTGTTGTACTTCGAGACACTGCTCATCGGAGATTTTTAAAACAATTGCGCAGCTAAAAAGCTAGTACTAACTTACGTGTTTTAATTTTATTCTCCTCTCAAATGATTTATGATTTTCATCGATGGTATACTCGTACTAAAAATCAATATGAGACTGTAAAAAATATGGTGTCATAGAAACGGGAAAATTATATTAATAAATCCAGCTCTTATATTGGTGTGCGAACTATTAATTAAAGTAGAATACTTTTGGATTTAACTACTACGCGATTTATACTCTGACTAAATCATAACTTAATTATTGGGTTTCTAATTTTAATTCCTAATGTTCTGGCACTTTTTCAGCGACCGTGATCACATTAAAATATTAATAATTTATTATTTTACCTCTTTAAACTTTGTGGAGTCGTAAAGTATTACAGACCTACGTTTTACTGCTGCACTCATAATCCGCCGCTGGCTCAGACTGACAATTTTTATAAAACTTGCTAGAATCGTATTCCAGAAGTATCTATTCAAATACTTTAGTACAATGCTAATTATTGAATAATTATAATAGGGTTGTAACTAACTGATTACAATTGGAGTGATAAAGTACTAAACTGTTTAGCTACTTTTGTATGAGGCCTAGAATTCAAATCATTCATGTCACTTTCTTTATGCATGCCTCTGACTGCATGTTATTATTGTTTCCATCTTTTCAGTCGACTTGTCTTTTGATACAGGCGGACTTTTCTTTTTGATTAATTTTTGTTATCATTTATTATTTTGTTAATCTATTGTAGTGATTATTCATTATGAAATAATTGAGATATTCTGGTGTTATTATTTCAAACATGAGCGAATGCTTAAAATAATGTAATCCAAGAGATATCGGACCCAGTCATGTCAACGCTTCGCTTATCCGATAAATATAAACAGCTGGGTGTCATTCCAAGCTAAAACAAAAAAAAAATACATTATATTATCAGAAAAGGCACGAAACTTCTCACAGTATTAGGCAACTTTCACTCCGGCTCGATGTTCAACGGCACGTGAACGTTTTAATGCTGAAATAATTCTTTAGAACTTCAAAACTTGTACAAATTTATCACTGACGACGTCTTTGCGACCTTTTAATTGCCTTTACGTTGTCTGTCTCAGACAAATATATATCATTTAGATAGCAGACAGAGTCACTTTGATGAAAAGTACTTAAAATATACAAATATGAAATATTTAATTCATATATTATTTTTGTTAAGACGCAGTGCTATATTCTTATTTTGTGCAGCGGCCTCGTTTAGTTAAAGATAGTCATGCATGATGCTGTCTAAAATCCGATTGAAATATCAAGAAAAAGATGCATTTTGTTTGTTTTCACTCTGCTTATTATATTGTATTTTACCTATGCATTGTTGTAAGAAATTCGCAGAACTAACTAAATAAATAAATATAATGATGGTGAAATATTTTATGTAGACATAAAATAAACAGATGAAGGCAGAGTTTAAAATTTTAGAACGCGTACGTTATGAGCAAGTCGTTTAAAAAATATTACCCTCATTTTAAAAACTTCCAAATATAACAGCAACAAAGAAAGACAGAGACAACACTAGTTGTGTTTTGATACGTGTAAAGACAGAACCATACAGAATATTGGCTTTATTCAACACTAGTGACCCGCCCTCGCTTTGCTTCAGTGTAGTGTGAAATTTGACACCATGTATTAAACATATAAACCTTCTTCTTGAATCTATTTAAAAACCGTATCAAAATCCGTTGCGTAGTTTCAAAGATCTAAGCATACATAGGGACAGACAGCGGGAGGCGACTTTAATTTATACTATGTAGTGATTAAAATAATACATGGCAAAGATAATCGATGTCATGATGTAAATTACATCTTAAATAAGGTAGACTGAACATAAAATACCTAAACAAGGAGATCACATTAACTTGTAAACCAGGATTTCAATATAGTCCTTTGCACTATATCAAATTATGAATTGATCATGAGGATGTTGTAAGGATAGATAACCTCAATGTAGATTAAAATTTAGCATCGAAAAGTCCTAACTGCATGATACTCAAAAAATACAGATGCTTCCAAGCCATTAAATGTTTGAAAGTGATAAACACGAAAGTCGCCAATGTTAAATTGTGTATCTTAGCCGCTCGGTTAAGGAAACAGACAATTAACAAGATAAACAGCGGTAATTAGTTGGTTCCTAAGCGTGGTTGGATTTTTAAACGCCGCGCCGCTTACTTTGCGGCCAGCTGTAATTACAGCACAGCTGCTTGTGGGAAAGGCCTTTTTAGGGTTCCGTACCAAAATGGTAAAAAAGGAACCCTTATGGTATGACTTTGTCTGTCTGTCTGTCACTGCTGGATATCTCGAGAACTACTAATAGTATCAACTTGAAATTTGGAATAGTTTAAGATGACATTTGCCCAACTATTTTGCAAATAAGAAAAAATAATTAAAAAATATTTTTTTAACAACAGGGACTGAAAAGGGGTCTTAAAAATTTTAAGTAGGGCTACTAGGGCATGTGGGGTATCATATAAAAAGCACCGTTTACACATTTTAAAACACTTTTTCTTTTTTTTAAGGCCGCATAGTTTTCGACTTATTATGAAAAATGTAAAAAAAAAAATACCGTTCCACCCTTATCTCCGAAGTTTGCAAAGAGAAAAATCTGAAATAATTGTATGTGATAGTAGTTTACATAAAGATTACAGGAAAAATAAAACGATGTCTCAATATAGCACACTTTTTTAGAAATTATCAAATTTCTAAAAAAGTTAAGATTAGTTCCACTATCGGTCAAGAGATGGCGCTGACCTAAAACTGCAATAATAATTTTATTGATCTACTCTGCAGTGTATTTATTATGATGGTACGGAAAACCTCGGTGCGCAAGTCCGACTCGCTCTTGGTTTTTTGGACTTCAATCTTATTTAACTGACGATTGTATTATAAAAAAATATCACTCAAGAAGCTTGTATGGATAGTAAGAGGGCGCAGTCTGCACACTAGCACCACTTGAAACGAGAATCATAATCCTACTAATATTATAAATGAGAAAGTTTGTGGGTTTAGATGTTGGTTCCTCAATCACACAAAAACTACTGAACGGATTTGGTTGAAATTTGGCACACAGATAGTAGATAGCCTAGTCCTACTAATATTATAAATGTGAAAGTTTGTGGGTTTGGATGTTTAGATGTTTGGATGTTTAGATGTTCGGATGTTTGGTCCTCGATCACGTAAAAACTACTGAACACACAGATAGTAGATAGCCTAGATTAAAACATAGGATACTTTTTATCCCGATATTCCCACGGGAACGGGAACCACGCGTGTGAAACCACGGGTGGCCGCTAGTGCTTAAGTAAAGACGAAATTGTGAATTATCTCTCTGTAGTGCACTCCAAACAAGGTTTGTGGTACTTTTTATCACTTAAACATGCATTTAGCATGTCGTTTAGTTTAATGGACTTTTATTGCAATAGTTCGGAGTGCACTACAGAGAGATAATTCACAATTTCGTCTTTAATTAAGCACTATGGTTCTCGTTTCTATGGTGGCGCTAGTCTGCAGACTGCGCGGCTAGAGACGAGACCCAGTCACCATCATCATGATCTTGACAGATCTTTATTATTCACTGCAGTACAATGCGATTAAATTGATAATAGACAGTGATCTGCTGCACTTCAGTAGAGAAAGTGTGGCAAAGAGAGAGAGAAAGACAGTCGTTCTGTACCGCAAGCGCTTTGAACTGAAGTTGCCGCAGGACACTGTTTTTGTCAATTTTATCGAATTTTACTACTTCCTCTCCTGCGGAAGGATGTTATCATAATCTCCACGCTTTGTAGGCTTCGATCAAGAACACCCTAATGTCTAGTCAGAGTCCCAAAAACGGCAACTTGAAAAATACTCCCTACTTTCAAACTATTAGCAGCTTATTTTGTACAAAGTATTATTTATTTCCTTAGTTTCTTACAATTTCGGAAAGACTAATATTTTGTACACAGGTAAATATTTTTATACGGGGATTCGAGTTTCAGAATTTCGAATCACTTATTGTTTTGTCAGTCGGTGCCATATTTTCGTGCTGTTTTAGTTCGTGAAGCGTTATCTAGGGTATACTTGATTGAAGTTTGCAGGTGGGTTAAATGTACCGTTTTTATGGGAAAACAACATGATAAATTCTAAATATTCAGCTTCTTTTCAGATGATCACAAAAATTGTTGTAAAAACATGCATCACTGAATGTAATCACTGCCATTCAACTATTTATTAGACAAAGCTCAGATGTAAAAATTACGATAAAAAAATCAGCACAATTTTTAAACAAGAAAACACTTTCATACAGATGTTATCTTGGATACCTTTAGTTAATGTAACATTTTTCTAAAGTTAGCTCTTGTTAGCATTTCGCATCTATATGATACCAAAATATTTTTCTTAGCTTTACCGAAACCATTTTTTTGTTTCCCTGAGCTGTTTTCACAGTGAAATTAGCTTTTTAAATTATCTGTTTTTCTCCGAGAAAGTAATTTCCTAGCTGTCTTCTCTGTGAGGTGGCGAAAAATTCAAAGAAATGGAATTCCAATTAGTGTTAGGGCACTAAAAGCGACGCAACCCTTTAACATTGACCGTCGGTCAAAACGTTGATAATAATAAAATCCAAATAAAAGGGTAAATAATATATATTTTTAGTTAAGTGGAAGTTATAAAATTAATGGGGTATTTACATGGGCGACTAAAGCTGCACAACTTTTGCCGCACGGCGAAAATCGACCGTGTAAATGGCAACTCAGCCTAGGCCGCAGGTGACAACAAAATTATCTGATCCGGTGGCCAAAATTGGAACTACGTTATTTTATTACATATTGTTACCTAGGTACACCATCAACTACATAGGCGACAGCGACGCCATCACCTGCGATTCAATTTTGGAAGCGACTTGCTAGGTGAGTAAAGTCGACCGTCACAGATGACTAAAATTGACTCATGTAAATAGCCCATAGTAAGTATAATAAGTATATAAAATCGCTTTCATTCCTCCCAACACTACTAGCATAAAAATATTGTTTAATTTTGTTATGTTTGACTAATTTTACTCATAAACATGAAATAATAAATTAATAAAAATGATGTACAAGTCAAAAATCACAACACCAAATGAAGACTTATGCGGCGCGCTAAACAGCGTCATTAACGTAGCCAACAATGTTGACGAGAATAAAATGCAAAATTTGTGGCTTTGTCGCGTAATTAAACTGTCCGAGGTGTGCTGACGTCACTTCCTTTTGAAGCAGGAAGTCTTCCGGGAGGAGGTGGAGGGGGCCAGGACTATCAATCTTCCCTTAGGAATCAGTTATGAGGTATCATGCTGGCATAATGAATGAGCGATAAATGTGCAAGTTTATGGAATAACGATGAATTGGGTAAATTAAGATGGATAGTTGTTGCAATGTTTGTTAAAAGGAATGTGTATACAATAAGTGGTTTTATAAATAGGTACCTATTGAATATTATACCTAACAGAAAATGGTTTTGGAAAGTCCTATTGACAAACAAAATTTAACAACAAAACTCTCATAGGTCTGGTAAGGTGTAATATGTCTATGCATGCTCGTGATTTGTTCCAAGAAACACTTGTTTTTTGACATTGAAAATGTCTTTTCGTTCGCTCCAGTATAGGCTCAGTTTTCAAGAAAAAGTGCGATCCCCTTATATCTCAGAGGGTTGTGAATAATGATATTTAAAAAAGACCCAAAAGACGTGTATTCACAATAGCTACAAGGTGCAAAAAGAATTATTCGAAAATATATAAAACGAAAAAAATTATGGCCGAAATAGTGGAAAAAAATCCATTTTTTCCCGATTTTTTGATTTTTGCGCTCGGATATCAAAATTTTGAGAAAACTCCTCTGAACAATTTAGTCAGCTTCAATTTGAGCCTAAAACAAAGATGATTGAGTAAAGGGTTTGCCCTGTAGCTTAACCTTTAACATTGAAAAGGTTTTTTTAGATCGCTTCATTATAGCCCCCATTTTCGCTCACAGTGCGACATAGCCTTGGTGTCGTAAATTTTAAGGCTACATGAATGGTTGAAGCCTCAAAAGACGCGTATCAACGAGGGCTGCAATATGTAGCGTGTTGGCGTAATTTCGGGAAGTGCGCTCCTTAGATGCGCGTCGCGTCACTGAGTTGCTATGGAGGTTTGACGTAGTAGGGTGTAGGGCTTCAAAAAAATCTTAGAAATATATTTTAGGTTATAGTAGTACTACTTTTCAATAAAATAGTAATATTTATAACAATGCAATATCTTTATATTATATTTCATACACACGAATCACAGAAAAGTAGATCCAAAGTTGTTCATGGCTTTGCTGTGATTTCAAAGTATTGTAAGTACTTATTCTAACAAAAATTTTTTTTTTATAAAATTCAATAAATTCATTTTCAATGTACCCGAAGGTCGTGAAAGGCACGAGATCTGTGAATTTTTATCTATTTTTGTGTTTATTGTTTCATGTTTGATATTGATTCGTAACCTGTGAAATCGATATCTAATATCGGATCAACTGTTTTGTCCAGACAGATGCACTCCCAATAAACGCTATATACACTGGCTGAAATAAATCTTCCTTACAAACATTTGCCTCCTCTAACACGATAAGTACACGTAATCTACATATTCAAAACAAGGTAAAACCTTCTGTCGACCGTAACGTAGGTTCTCACTAATACAGTGAGAAAAATGCTGGGCCCACTCGCGCGACCGACCCGCAGATTTATTACGACCCCCATAAAACTAAAAGGATAAGACCGCATTACAATGAAACTTATATTACTTAAATAGAAAGATAGATAAAACAGTTGATTTCTCTAATGTCATAATTTATGTACGAGCCAGCACGTACAGTTTTGTCTTGTAAGCATTTTTCGCCACATTCGTTAATTTAGGTCATTTTAATGTTCAACAGTTAGTTCGTCACCGATTGTCTTACTCATCGCGCGCGTACTCATTACCACATATCATTTATAGCATTAGTTCAATTTTATCAATATATTTTATCATTTTACTTTCTATCAGAGACTTTCATTTATATCAACTATCATAAAAGATCGTACCTAACCGGTACATCTTTTTTGGTCCTTCGAGAAAGGACCTCGCGAGTGACTCGGTTTACACGTGGACAGTCAAAATACGTGATTCTGTGTTAATTCGTGAGGTGAACTGACGCTGAAGTTATCGGAAGCATTATCATATCACACCTATTTGGATTTGGATCGTGAGTAACCAGAGACCACGGTCGGAGCAGTATCAGCTAATCAAGTAAGGCGTATCATTTTATTTTATCATCAATATCAAGATGTCCAGCATGGAAGATTTTCTTCAGACTCAGGAACAGCTTGCATCAGCTATAGAACAAGTTTACACCAATTTTAAAAAAGACGGTTCTGATAGAAAAACAAGTACCTATATTAGGCAAAGACTCGACACTTTAGATACTTATTGGAGCGATTATCAATCTAATCATATCAAGCTGTGTGGGTTTGGGGATAAATCTCACCAATACTTTACTTCGAACCGATTTGAAGTAATAAGGGATAGGTTCTCTAGCATAAGAGCTACTATTCAAAATTATCAGCCGAGGGAAGACACCAGCAGCAGACCTTCTACTCCTCTTATCAAGCCAGCTACGCCCATGAACCTGCCAGCGACTTCTCAGCAAGCAGCAGAGCCTGGCGCTGCTTCTCGCTCACAAGGTATGAATAGCAAAACAGACGAGATGTTAAGAAAACAAAGTAGCCATTTCAAGGCGTTTGAGCATACTATTTGTAACATTAATTTAGAAAATATAACGGAGAAATGGGAGTTCGACCATTTGTTGCGTGTAGTTCAAGCTCGTTGGTCTGCAATAGACTCACTACATTGGGAGTTGGACAGCGAGTTAGGCGGCAGGGATCCAGACTATGAGGCAGTGTATTTCAGGTTTGAGAGAAAGTACAATGAAGTCATCAAATCTATCAATAAAAAGTTGTGGTCCGTATCTCATCGTGAGCAGTCAACGCCTCATATAGAGTTACCTTCGTTTAGCGGCAATTATCATCTGTGGACGTCCTTTAAGGACCTCTTTGTCGAGACAATTCACAATAATCCGACCCTGTCGAGCGCACAAAGAATGCAGTTCCTGAAATCAAAGGTAAAAGGCGAAGCTGAACGCCTTATTCAACACTTATCAATATCATCAGAAAATTATGCCATTTGCTGGGATATACTGACCCATAGGTACGATAATAAAAAGTTAATCCTTAATTCGCACTTTGATATTTTATTCAGTATTCCTGTTATGCAACAACCATCAATAAATCATTTGAAGCGAATACATGATACAACGCGTGAGACTTTAAATGCAATAAAAAATTTAGGCATAACGGTCGACTCATGGGACCCTCTTCTCATTTATATCTTGTGTCAGAAATTAGATGCCGAAACTCACAGTGAATACATAGCTTCACTGAAACAGCCGCGAGAAGTACCAAATATATCAGATTTTCTCACATTTTTAGAGAACAAATTTACCACTATGGAAAGTTCTAAGAGAAAACCAGAGCATTCGAACAAAACTATCATGCGGAACCCTAATTATTCAAATCCATCATCGTCGAATTTAAAGTTCAATAAACCAATACATGGTAATAATTATTTCAACGTTAAGCAATCATTTCCGCCGCAGGGCCGGAGTATTTCGCAACCGTGCAACAACAACAGAAATGTCTACATGACAAAATATTATAAATGCCCCATTTGTAAAAGCGATGATCATGGAGTTTTTCACTGCAAGCAATTTCTAGAAATGAATGCATTTTCAAAACGTAAAAGTATTACCAAATATAACATCTGCCAAAATTGCCTATATTGCCATTATGGTAAGCCATGTATATCAGATAAAAGATGTCGTGATTGCAATCAGGCTCACAACACTCTTCTCCATGAGGCATTTACGCAGGACAAGCCATCAGGTTCGGTCCCTAGAACCCCTATGCGTGCTCCACCACCAGAACCAGAACAAACTGTTCGCAGCAATTCTCACGTGTCATTACAACATGAAATCCCCGAGATTCTTTTAGCAACAACAATTATTAAAGTACAGTCGTCTGATGGGTCATACATTGATTTAAGGGTAATATTGGACCAGGGTTCACAGGCGTCCCTCATGACCGAAAACGCGGCGCAGATGTTAGGGTTGCCTCGTCGCAAATGTCACGGAGTTATCTCTGGAATAGGCGCCAATGAAAACAATTGCAAGGGGCTGATGCATATCAAGTGTTCATCATATAACACTGATTTCAATTTTGAAACTGACGTACTGATCATGAATAATTTAATCAAAAATCTTCCCAGTCAATCATTTAAAAAGCCAACATGGTCTTATTTAAACAACATCACCCTAGCAGATCCCGAATTTAACACCAGCCGCCCCGTGGACCTGTTACTAGGAGCAGATATTTATTCACTTATTTTATTAGATGGAATATGCAAAATAAACAATGAATCACCACTAGCGCAAAATACGCGCTTAGGATGGATTCTCAGTGGTAATGTGAAGACTATTCAGTGCAACGTCATAATAACTGAATTAGACGAAATCAAAAAATTCTGGGAAATAGAGGATATTACAGATGACCCTCCCTTATCAAAAGAGAATCAGAAATGCTTGATGTTTTACAAAAATACTACTGTTCGGCGAGATGACGGCCGATACGAAGTAAGACTACCCCTAAAACCTGACTTTGCTCATAATTTAGGTGATTCAAAAAATAAAGCCATCGCTCAGTTTAGATCACTAGAACGCAAATTTATTCGTAACGAAAAAATGCAGCAAGATTATAAGTCATTCATAAATGAATATGAAACTTTGGGTCATATGAAACCCTCTACTGGCACGCTTAAGCCTGATTGTTTCCTGACTCATCACAGTGTAGAAAAATCGGAGTCGACCAGTACCAAATTTAGAGTGGTTTTTAATGGTTCTGCAAAAACATCATCCGGGTACAGTTTGAATGACGTCATGGAGGCTGGACCCAACCTCCAACAAGACCTCCAGTCTTTGATTATCAAATGGAGGCAGTATCAATACGGATTTACTGCAGATATAGAGAAGATGTTTCGACAAATCTGGATAAACGAAGAAGATCAACGTTATCAAAAAATAATTTGGCGAAACTCAACAAACGAACCTATCAAAACTTTTCAATTAACCAGTGTGACCTATGGGACAAAGGCGGCCCCATACCTCGCTATGATGACCTTAAAACAACTGGCTTCGGATGAAAAATCTAAATTCAAAAATAGTCAAGCACCGACAGTTTTAGAACAATCATTTTATATGGATGACCTCGTCCACGGGGCCCATAGTATTGAATCAGCAAAACAATTACAGGAAGACCTAATCAAACTGCTAAAATTAGGCGGTTTCAACCTGAGAAAATGGAGATCAAACGTACCCGAGATATCAGATTCTTATCATGAATCATCAAATCAAGATAATTTTAACTTCAAGGGAGCTGAACAAAGCAAAACTCTAGGGTTGAAATGGGACCCGCAAAAAGATGTTTTTCTTTTTGAATCAAAAATAGACATTTCAAACGAGCATGAAACAAAACGATCATTATTATCTAATATATCTAAGCTATTTGACCCGCTCGGCTGGTTATCGCCGCTTTCCACCAAATTAAAAATACTTTTCCAAGATGTGTGGTTATCAAATATCAATTGGGATGAGCAATTACCTAAACAAATTCAAAGAGATTGGGATAAAATCAAGAATGACATTATCAATATCAATTTATTTAAAATACAACGCTGGATAGGATTACAAGACAATGACACTATCGAATTACACGGCTTTTGTGATTCATCGAACAAAGCGTACGCCTGTGTAATATACTGTAAAATAAAAAGAGGTGAAAATTATTTAATTACTCTCTTAGTAGGAAAATCGAGACTGGTACCTACTAGTGCAAAGCTCTCACTAGCAAAATTGGAACTCAGTGGGGCTTTCCTTTTATCAAAATTAATGGCGAAAGTAATGGAATGCTTTAAATGTTATGATATCAAACAGTTTGGCTGGTGCGACTCGATGATAGTTTTAGGGTGGCTCAACGGAGATCCTACACGATGGAAGACCTTTGTTGCTAACCGTACTAAGGAAATAGTCAAGGTTATGCCACGCGAAACTTGGCGTTACGTCAAATCCGAGGAGAACCCGGCGGATTGCGCTAGTCGCGGACTAACAGCGTCGCAGTTAAAAGATCATACTCTGTGGTGGAAAGGACCGGCCTGGCTACAAAATTACAACGGAATAGAAGAAAAATCATTAGTATTTGAGACCGAACAGGAAGTAAGAAACGTAAGACAAGTAAACGTAATAACAGAGGAAAATAAGAGCGACAGTATCATTTATCAATTATCATTAAAATATAGTACGATGAACAAACTGACCAGAATATTATCATGGATGTTGAGATTTACTTCTAAGGAAAGGAAGAAAAATTATTTATCACTACCAGAATTAGAAGCAGCAAGGAATATGATCATAAAGCAATTTCAACTATTTAATTTTTCAGAAGAAATTAATTGTTTGAAAGAAGGAAAATCAATTCATCCGAAAAGCCAAATTTGTCAATTGAATCCATTTTTAGATGAAAATGGCCTTCTCAGGGTTGGAGGGCGTTTGAGAAAAGCAAACATAAGCTATGACTTAAAACACCCTATAATCATTCATAAAAACTCACGCTTATCAGAACTTATAATCGATCAATATCATAAACTTTGTTTACATGGAGGCCCTAGTTTGACAGCATCATTTATAAGGCAGAAGTATTGGCTTATAGGTGGAAATCGAGCAATCAAAAAACGCCTACGAGAATGCGTCACGTGCCGAAAACATGAACCCATAAAACATAGTCAGTTGATGGGTGATTTACCAGCAGCTCGCATAACCCCGACCAGACCCTATTTTAACTGTGGAGTTGACTACAGTGGATTCGTGAATATTAAGGCAAACAAAGGCCGAGGTATCAAGACAACTAAGGGGTACATCGCCGTCTTTGTATGCATGGCTACCAAAGCCGTGCATCTTGAATTGGTTTCCGATTTAACTTCGTCAGCGTTTTTGGCAGCCCTGCGAAGAATGGCGGCGAGAAGAGGCGCTCCCCGAAATATCTACAGCGACAATGGAACCAACTTTGTCGGTGCTAGTAGAATTCTCAACAACGAATATATCAATTTGCAGGAAACTTTGGATAATGACTTTTTTACTACTATCACAGATATGGAAATAAACTGGCACTTTAACGCCCCATCTTGGCCCACAGCTGGGGGTCTATGGGAAGCAGCCGTTAAAAGTTTGAAATATCATATCAAAAGAGTTATCAATGAACAAAATCTGACATATGAAGAGTACTCAACTATCTTAACCCAGTTAGAAGCCTGCTTAAACTCCCGACCGTTATGTTCTCTGACTGAAGACCCCGATAATATTGATTTTCTGACACCTTCACATTTTTTATCAAGCGGACCGACACTTACTATCATCGAGACTGAGAGAGATTTGAGAACACGATGGCAATTAGCCCAAAAAATATTCAATGATATATGGAGAAGGTGGAGAACTGAGTACCTATGTCAGCTATCATCCAGATGCAAATGGCGCCAACCTCAAGAAAATTTAAAAGTTGACGACATTGTTATCATTCAAGATATCAATCTTCCCCCTGGAAAATGGGCTTTAGGGCGGATACTTACCTTACACCCAGGAAGTGACGGATATGTGCGCGTTGTCACAATAAAAACGAAGAACGGCACCATCAAAAGACCAATAACCAAAATATCACGATTACCTGTCTCATACGATCACGAAACTTTGCCAAAGCGCAAGGAAAATCCTAAAGTGGAAAGTAATATCACTGCCGCCGCCGCTACAGTTCGAACGCAACCTACAAAACAAAGAAAAGTCAACCTACTGAATTATTTCGTTATCATGCTCACATTATTTTTATCATTTGGTTCAGCTGTTGTGTGCGAATATAAAACATCGAGCCTTAATACTACTCAAGGTCTTTATTTCGATAAAATCAATAACATACGCATCCAAAGAAATCATTGGAAACTTGTAATATATTATAATATGGATCCCTATTGGCAAGGCACTGAATTACTGGGTAAATATATAGATCACCTTGAAAACATATGTTTCAATACAAAAAGTAAAAAGATATCACAGTGCAATATTATGTTGCTCCAATTACACCACGGGTTCACCGAACTCGAGCATTACAACAATATTTTGCTCGGTCAGCAGCTCCCAGGGCGCGAGCGCACGCGACGCCGACGCGGCCTTATCAACGGCATCGGGAATATTGCACATCAGCTGTTTGGAATACTAGACGATAATTTCGCACAACAGTATGAAAATGACATAGATATCATCAGAAGCAATCAAAAACATTTAGTAAACTTATGGAAAAACCAGACTTCAGTTGTGGAAGCTGAGTTCAACTTAATCAAGAGATTAGAAGAAACGATTGATAAGCAACACAAAAGTTTTAACTCTCATTTAAATAATTTAGAAAAATCACTGAATTTGCAACAAGATGAAATCCAAAACTTAGAGAGCTCCGACGATTTTATTACGTCATCAGTTATTGCCAACAAAATCATATATAACTTACAAAAAATTCAAGAAACTTTAATTGATTCGATATCTGATACTTACCATGGAAAATTCAATTTTCATCTACTTACACCGGAGCAGCTGCTTACTGAACTAAGTACAATATCAAGTTTATTATCAAAGGACCTAACACTACCATTGAATAACCTACAGTCTGATTTAACAAATAAATATCATATACTTACGGTCAAAGCTAGAGCCCTAAGAACATATATCATATTCGAAGTAAATATTCCCTTGGTGAGTCGAGACAATTACGATATTTATAAATTAATCCCCATCCCACAACAGGTACAGAATAATATAATAACCATAACGCCAATATCAGATTACATTGCCGTAAATATACACAAAGACACTTACGTAACTGTAACGCATACAGACATAGAGGCGTGTAGTGCATATAGTAATGACATACTTATATGCCCCCTTAAGCAAGCAGTATACGAGATGAAATCTAACGAAAACTTATGTGTTAGAAATGGAAATTCAGAGCAATGCAAAACAGAGACTGCGTTGTGTCAAGATAAATGGATAGAACTCCATAAAATAAACACTTATTTTTATTTCTGCTGCAATCAATGCAATGTGCGGATCATTTGTGAAGATCAGGTTACAACTGATAAGCTAAACAAAGTAGGAATAATTACGTTAAGTAATGGGTGTATAATTAAATCAAATACATTCACGATTTACACTCGAAGCAAGCTATCAAACATTATGAATGAAACTGCAGACGTCCTTCAGATTGATATTCCGCCAGTGAATCATATTTTTAACGTCTCTGTGCCTATCTCCCGCATAGAAACATCATCGACATCTATCATCGATCATCAAAAATATATAGAGGATATCGATCAAAAACTAAAAAGCATGAAAGCCAATGAAGACGATATTGGATTAGCGGATCGCGTCTCCTATCACGACGTGCATCACTACGTCGCTATCTATCTGCTGATAGGCGCCGGAGCGTCCGTGGCCGTGGTGGTAGCGTGGCGCCGCCTGTCCCGGAGGCGGGCGCGCGCGCCGCCGTCGCCGCCGCCGCCGCCGCTGCCTCAAGCTGAGGCGGCTATCCCGGTTGGCGATGCCAGCCTTTCTACAGTACAGTGTTGTGCTAGTGCAGTGAGTGAGAGTAGTGTAAGGGCAATTAATCAGTGTAGTGAGAATATCAAAATGAAATGTGTGAAAGCCAACGTAGCAAGTGCTAAACTGTCAAAGCAAAAAGATAGGGCTACATCCCCGAACTTTAATAGACAATTTTCGATTTAAGTTGTACGATAAGAAAAAAAAAATGCTGATCACCTTGTTAATAGTTTAAATCAATTATTGTTATCACCTTGTCGCACGTCATTCGTTATCATTCATCGCTTCTCCCGCCTCCCATTTCAGGCCCGGGAACATGTACGAGCCAGCACGTACAGTTTTGTCTTGTAAGCATTTTTCGCCACATTCGTTAATTTAGGTCATTTTAATGTTCAACAGTTAGTTCGTCACCGATTGTCTTACTCATCGCGCGCGTACTCATTACCACATATCATTTATAGCATTAGTTCAATTTTATCAATATATTTTATCATTTTACTTTCTATCAGAGACTTTCATTTATATCAACTATCATAAAAGATCGTACCTAACCGGTACAATTTATGTGCATGACATGACTGCATTTTACAATTTTACATAACGAAATAAGAGAAACATGCATGCGGCCAGAAAAGTTAAGCATGGTGTGCATTTTTTGTCTGTCAGCACAGCAGTTTGAAACCGTTAGCCTGAGATGTAAGTAACGTAAGTATCAGTATCAGTCAAATAAAAAAATGTAGGTAACGCAAACTGCTGAAATAACAATAAAGCTGGCTGTAAAAATGCATTTTTCCGCTCGAAGCATTAGAGCCCCCGCAAACTACCGATTTTCTATCGGCCGATGATTTAGTCGGGCCTTTAATCAGTGTGAAGAAGTACGCAAGTGCGGACATTACAACGATTCGGTATCGGCCGATTCTACATATTAAATTAAAAACAAAAAAAAACCGACTTCAGAGAGACAGACAGACATGACGAATCTACAATAAGGCTTCCGTTTCTTGTCATTTAAGCTACGAAACCCTAAAAAGGTCCGACTCAACTATCGGCCGATAAAAAGTCTGTTAGTTTGCGGGGCCTTATACGACACCCGCATCTTTTACGGTGGCGATTTTCATGTCCTAATCGAATGCTCGATCCCAATCCCAGTTTGAGCTGTTTTGTTTCCTTTGTGTCTGCGCGTGCCGCCCTCGATTTCAGCAAATTGAGTGCACCGCCCCATTGCTGACGTTTTTAACAAATATTCAGGCACAGGTACGCAAAACCACAATCTGATTTTTTTCCGTGATTCGATACAGCTTCTCGAATTGGTACAATAATACAGCTGAAATTTAAAAACTGGAAAGTTAAAAATACATAGTACCTAGATACTTATTGACTCTTTTGTCTTATTTCGTTCATATTTTACAGAAAGTACCTACACGTCCACCTTTATAATACATAGGTAACATAAATGTATCCTGTCAAGGAGGCAGGTTTCCTTCAATGTTTCATAATATAATAGTCTCTGGAAATGAAATATAGGAATTCTAAATCTACAATATTCTGGAGTAACGATGCTGTCGGAATTTCTCAGAATTTTCTACGGGAAAATTATCTGTACTATGTGTGAGTAAAATATTAAAGCTTTCTTTGTCTTGTCTTTACACACAGTTTCTTCAATTTAAACTTCAAAGAAATAAACTTTTAAGAGTACATGCGTCAATGCGTGAAATCATACTATAATAAGTAATATTGGCAGGAACACGTAGTGCATAAAAATATGTGCATGTAAAGAGCGCATACAGAGTTCATAAGAAGATTTATTTATTTCCACACTTACGTCTATCTTAAGAAGCAAATCCAATTTTATTTTACGAAATCTAAACACCATGTACGACAAACACTTCTCTTCATAACTTAAGAGCCGCGCTCTTGTCGGTGTAGCTTCCCCCACTTGTCTCTGTTCAAGGCCAGTTCTTTGGTTTCTTGATAAGACACGACGTTTGCCTTCTCTTTGATCTGTTCCATGTACGCTCTTCTTGGTCTTCCTCTTTCTCTCTTTCCCTCTATTTTTCCTTCTATAATGTTTGTAATTAATTTGTCGTGTCTTATCAAGTGGCCGATCATTCTACCTCTTCTGTCTTCTATGATTTTCAATATCTGACGTTTTTCATTGACTCTTTTCAGTACTTCCTCATTTGTCACCATCTCAGTCCAGCTTATCTTCTCCATCCTTCTCCAACACCACATCTCGAATGCTTCCAACCTTTCTCTATCTTTTTGCGTCATTGTCCACGTTTCGCATCCATAGAGGGCTATACTCCATACGAAAGTTTTGATGCACCGTCTTCTTATGTTTTTAGCGATTTTTGCCTTGAATATACATCCTTTCCTGTGGAAGGCTTGTTTTGCTATCGCTATTCTAGTTTTGATGTCTAAAGTGCATTTAGCATCATTTGTTATTATACTGCCAAGATATTTAAAGTTATTTACGTTTTCTATGGGAATGTTGTTTAATTTAATGATATGAGAGTTGCGTTTTGGAATTTTGGAAACTGTTAGAATTTTGGTTTTATTAATATTAATTTTGAGATCAAATTTTTGAAAAATTGTATGCATTGTGTTAAGTAAAATTTCCAGTTCTTTATCATTTTCTGCTATTGCTGCAATATCATCTGCAAATCTAATGCTGGTTATTTTCTGCCCATTGATTGTTATTCCTTTGCTTTTTTCAGATATTTCTTTCATGGCACCCTCTATGAATATATTGAAGATGAGGGGTGACAGGGAACATCCTTGTCTTACTCCTTGTTGTATTCTAGCTTTTTTCTTCACTTCCCCTATTTGTATGATAGTTTCTTGATGTTTGTACAGTTCATATATTATCTTTCTGTCTCTATAGTCTACTCCCAACTCTTTTAGTCCCTTCATCATTTTCTTCCAGTTTACTTTGTCAAAAGCCTTTTCCAGGTCTATAAATGCCACGCTGGTGTCAATGCTCAAATCCAATCTTCTATCTATTATGAGTCTTAGTGCCAGTATTGCTTCTCTCGTGCCTTTATTTTCTCTGAATCCATACTGGTCATCACCCAGACATTCCTCAGATTTAGGTCTAAGTCGGTTTTGAATAACTTTAAGAATAATCTTTGATGCTTGTGAAACTATGCTTAATGTTCGGTGTTCTTCACATTTTAAAGTATTTGTTTTCTTTGGTATCGCCATAGTTTTGCTTATTTGGAAGTCACTTGGTATTTTTCCAGTTGTGTACATTAAGTTTGTTAGTTCGTAAATTTCATTTAATACTAATGGGTCTGCTGATTTTATTAATTCTATAAAAAATTTGTCTTCTCCTGGAGCTTTATTATTTTTTATACTTTTAAGTGCATTATCGAATTCTTCTCTTAGAATGTCTGGGCCACGACAATCTTCTTCTATGTTATTTTCGTCTTCTATATCTTCCTCATCCAGTCCATCTCCCTCATATAGGTTCTCTATGTATCTTTTCCATCTGTTAGCTATATCTTCACTGTCCATTAAGATTTTTCCTTCTTCATTTAGTATTGATTTGCTCGATGTCTTTTTTTGTTTATTCAAACCTCTAATTATATTATATGCCATGTCCATCCTGCCTTTATTCATGTAAAGCTCAATAAGTTCACAATCTCTCTCTATATCTTTTTTTCTGGCTTTCCTGCATTCTGTCGTGATTCTATTAGTAAGTTTTCTATATTCTTTAATACTATCGTCATCTGTCTTATTTCTCAAGCTTCTTCTTTTTAAGATAATATCAATTATGTGTTGACTTAACCATTTCTTTCTAGGAACCATTTTTTCTTTTTCTAAACATTCTTCTGCTGTAGTTCTTAAAATGTCTCTTATATTTATATATCTATCTTCTACATTATTGAGATCTATATCACATTTCTTCTTATATTCTAAGTATTTATCTTTAACTTTATTATAATATTGCACTTGATATTTGGTATATTTTAACTTATTGAGATCAATATTTTTATTTTTAAACTTTTTCTTGGTGAAGGTTTTATTTGTATTAAATTTGCTCAGTAGCAGATTGTGGTCTGTGTTTAAATCAGCCCCTGGATACGCTTTACATGAAGTGACTTGGTTTCTATTATCTGTTTGTACTAATATGTAGTCCAATTGATATCGTCCAGTATCCCCGGGCATTTTCCATGTATAAAGTCTTCTTTTTGGCAACTTAAACTGTGTGTTACAAATGGTCATGTTTTTCTCTTTACAAAACTGTACCAATCTGTCACCTCTACTATTTCTCTTACCTAATGCATAATTACCCACAATATTTTCATCTTTTCCCTCTCCCACTACTGCATTGAAATCGCCTATTATAATTAGATTATCAGTCTTCTTTGTCGAATCAATTATAGTGTCCAATTGTTCATACATAATTTCAACTTCTTCATCATATTTACGGTCTCCCGTTGGCATATATACTTGAATTATAAAAAAATCTTTTGGGTCTGCTTTAATTTTAATCGCTGTAATTCTATCACTGTGATGAATGGTATTTTCTATTCTACTTCCCCAAGATTTGTTCAAAATTATTCCCGTTCCATTTCTTCCCTGCTTTTCGCCTGTGTAAATTATTCTATAATCGTCACTCCAGTAGTCTCCACTTCCTTCCCATCTCATTTCACTTAAGCCTAGTATATCAATCTTCATTCTGCTCATTTCCAACTTCACTTCTTCTATTTTTCCTTCTTCTAGCATTGTTCTTACATTCCATGTACCTATGGTGCAAGTGGTGCAAGGGTTTCGCATAGTGACGACCGAGGCAGCCTTGCAAGGGCGTCTACCACTGCCGGACTCAGACCGCCACGGGATATGACATCGTGGAAGCCTGTTGTCAAGAACGTTACTTTTCTTTATTTGACTTTCCATGCTACTAGTTTAGGGACACTAGAGCGGTGGTTTCCCTCTTGCCTTCCGCTCCGCAGTACTCTGTCTTACGCATGTAGGTTGGCGTCCAGAGAAGTCTACTTCAGAGTCGTGCTAGGCCTCCTGCCCTCCGCCTCTGGGTAGTACTGACAGTTACTGCTGCCCTCTGTCAGGATCCAGGTTTTAGTCCCTGTGACTTGCCCCTTCCGCCTGCATTACCGTACTAATGGCTTCCATCTCCGCTTCTGCAGCCGTTGAGGTCTTCACCCGTACCCTGGGCAAGGGTTCTACGATATACCCCGTAGGACTGGGTCCCCATCCGAACTTCGCCACCATCTCACTCCACCTCTTGAAGTGAGCGGTGCCCACCCCCGCGACGTGGACGCGCCGGACGGGAATTACCCCAGTGGGAGACAGAGAAGGTGACTCTGTCACCCCTGAGGCCGGTAGACCGGTGACTCTGTCAACCCCCGACACGACAAACACACACAAACTAAATCGAAGTGATACAAAAGCATTCGCCAGGGCCGTATAAGTAGTAATTTAATATAAATCCGAAACATAGAAATAGTAGAATAGCAAAAGAACATTTCCATTCTACCCTCCTTTTACCTCCTGTTTGAGTAAAAAAAAACTATCCAGTACCGTGTAGACCCCGCTTAACCCTCTCGTGCGGCCGCAGAATATTGTCCTACTGCTGTCGGCGGATTAAGTATAACCGCTCAGTGCACGCGCGCGGAAATTACAATGCGATACGCCATTTATTTAATTTGGACAAAGGCACTCACTCGTCTTTTTGTTTCGCAATTAACCCAAACAAAACTCTTTTAAAGAAATAATCGGGCTGCTTTACGTTCGGCTTAGTACGAGCTTAAGCGGTAAACCCAAACAATCATTTAAATCTGAAAACAAAAGAAGAATTTATTTGTTTTCATGTCCAAGATGTACAATAGCTGGATAACATGCATCCATTTTTTTATTAAAATCAAAAGTATAATGCGTGAGAAAATCAACTGTAGTATTAAAACTTTTCTGTTGGGTTTTTTTTAGCTGGATATATTTGTAATAGGGAACATGCATCCATTTTTTTTATTAAAATTTAAAAGTATAATGCGTGAGAAAATCAACTGTAGTATTAAAACTTTTCTGTTGCTTTTTTTCTCGTGATACTTGAAGTTAGCACGCAGCAGCACCCGCCGAAAACGCTCTATACAAAATGGTCAACATTTGTGACGTCACTTAATATGTCACGTTAGGCGCGCATTATTATGGAGTTAGCCAAGAATTTTCAAATATCTCCCTAAATATTGCGTTTAAGTACCTACATAATATGTGTCGTACAAAATATTATTTTTTATTCGATATTCTATCCGAATGTTAAGTGCATTATATTATTATCCGAAAAAGAAAAAAACAAATCGTTATTTTACCCTGTGTGATAAAACTAAAATAATACATATGTATTTTTTTTATTTTCTATTCCATCATGTTTTTATACGTGTCCGCAGCGATCAACCTCAAATTTATCAAAATCGGTGACTTATGCATGTTCCCTATTATTCCTATTTGACAGGCCGACTGAATAGCTGTGCTTTTATAACATCCTGAATTTACCATTCAATATATTACCATATTGGAATTAAGTTACCTTATAAATAAATGCTTGGACATTTTCACACAGCGCCATCTAGCCCCAAACTAAGCAAAGCTTGTAATATGAGTGCTAGACAACTGATTTAAGTATTACTTATTATGTATATTTTTTAAATATATACCTACTTATTATACATAGCAACACCCAGACCCATCTCAGAAATAAAAAAATCTAATTATTGAAATTGAAATTAAAATCATTTCAATTTCTACCCGGCCGAGAATAGAACCCGGGACCTCTTGCGTGGTAGACCGACATGCTGACCACTGCACCACTTAGGTCGTCATTAAACTTTGGAATTTGGAAATCGTGAGCATTTTATAAAAATACTTACCAAGTTATAACGGCTTTTGTATCAATTAAAAAAAAGGTTTTATGTAAGGGTTATTATTGGCTTATAAAAATTGTTTCAATATTCAGCGAATACACAACAAACGGCGTATCGAAATAAATGCCGCTACAACTTTGTACTCGCATAATCTTAAAACTCGCTAATTCACTGACACACGCTGACATCTGCCGCCACTCGCCGACAGACAACCCCCGACACATGCCAATGCAAGTAGGGTTACCATTTTAACTAAGTTCTCATAAAAAACATAATTTTTCAAAAAAGTCAAGACGTCAATGAACATTGTGTATAGTTTGTATTATAAAGGTATGTTTGTATAGTTTTAATTTAGGGGAGTTTTTTGCATGTTAGAAAATTAAATAACAAGTATTAATCTTTGGGTTTCCGCAGTGGAATTCCCACTCATGATTACAAACAACTTTTACTATGGAGCCAACTCTGCTATCGCGAAAAAAAATCCCACCAAAAAAATTTTCAATGTAAAACGTAGCCAAGACGCACGCTCGCACTGTCAAAATGTTATCAGACCTCATGTAGAGCCAAGCTTCTAACTCTACACGCCCTAACTTTACAAACTCTACACCTTAGTCAAAAAGGCGAAGCCGCACTTCGCCATTTCGCAACATGGGAAAATGTATTTACTGTTCATTACTTTTCTGATAAAAATAGTTCTTGTAGTAACGTAAAATATAACTTTGTCATTCATACAAACACTATGAAAAACAAAGTTATTTTTGACGACGAAAAATGAATGTGGTATTCAATATGGTATGCTATAAGGTAACTACAGAACCCTACTGCGCGTGGCCCGACACGCGCTTGGCCGGTTTTTTATTACTACTTTTATCCATTGCTTTAACAGTGATTTACTAAGGCTTTAAAATAATTACTAAATATTTAAAGATTTTTCAGATTCATAATAATTGTCAAATTTTTTCAGACCTCCAGTATCAGCGGAAGTCTCATACAAAATTCCATCCCTTAATTTAAGGGGTTAGGGGGTAAAAGTTCCAAGTTTTATAATTGTGTTGCAGTTTGTGTACTAATACTATCTTACATACCAAATTCCAGCTTTCTAGGACTTCAGAAAGTACCTTATTAAAGATGGTTATCAATAAAAAATCCAAAGTTTAAGAGCTATGCGACTGAAACTTTATAATAATGTTTAATAAGCCTACTAAACAGACATCATATCCTGAGAATTTCGTGCTTCTGATATAATTCCAACCCAAGTTATGAGGGTTAAGCGGTTGGGGGGTTAAAGTACAACTTCATATTTTTTTGCTGTTAGTGTACTAATACTAGCTTACATACCAAATTTCAGCTTTCTAGGATTTCAGGAAGTATACTTTGAGTTTTGATGATCATGACTGAAGGTCCAAACAAATTATCGGACGCGGCTTACTGCCGCGGCTGATCTGAGGTGTGCAAACTATCGGATGTAGTAGGTCGCGGACGTAACCATAGACTAATATGACGTCATCGGACGTCCGATAGCTATCTGGCACGCAGGATGTTATGAGAGTGTGCACACTTATCAGCCGCGGCAGTAAGCCGCGTCCATAAGCCGCGTCCGGTAATTTGTTTCGACCTTGAGTCAGTGACGAAATCGGGGTATTTTTAGATATAAATTTTATTGATATTATAAGAGCTATACAATTGAAACTTTGTATTTTGTGACATTATACCTATTCCGAGAATTTTGTTTATCTGGTATAATCCAAAAACAAGATATGAAGGTTCAAAAAAACGACGAAGCGCTTCGAGAAAAGGTAGGTAGTGCCCTTGAGCTTCGCTTGCTGTCTTGGTGATACAAAAGCGATACCTACTTGACCTTAATGTATTGAACAGCTGATTTCATTTTCGCGACATCAGAGTTGGCCCTACAGTAAAAGTTGCTTGTTATCATGAGTGGAACCACCCCACTGCGGGAAACAAATGATACAAATTTCAGGCTGTTGTAGTGATTTTGTATTATAGGTACCTATTAGGTCGCTGAATAAAAGAATCGGACAAGTTGATTGTTTGATTGAATAGCATGTGACCAAAGAGAAAGTACGAGTATAAAACAGTTTATTTAAATTAGGTAATTCTGTAGGAATTTGATCGTATGGTGACCCTAAATGCGAGCCATGCAAATCGCGCATTTCCATAATCTGTGTATGATGTCGTCCGGCACGCCGGCGCCGGCCGCCGGGTGTCCGGTCCGGTGCGCAAGTGTAAACTTGTCCAAGTTTGCGGCAAGTTTGTCGGATGCAACTTACGCTGCGAGAGCGTGCCCGGAAGCTGGTATTACGTCTTATTGAGATATAAGTTTTTGGTAGATATTAGATAACTTGAGTATAGAGACTTAACATTTCCCTCCTTAATCTAAAACTTTAGTTATATCTAGTGTAAAGCTGATGCTGACTCTGTCTTCTTGCAACAAAATAAAAGTGAGGACATCAGTTTTAAACCGAGCTTAATTAGTCCACGATTAAGGTTAAGGAACTTTTAAAACTTTCTGTTATTATATTTTTATCTGTCATTCATTATTTTTACGCCTGTAGCACTCCTCTACCACGAAACACCGCAGTAGTTTCCGCCATGAATTCGACAAGCAAAACAAAATGCGAACATCCTGTTCTAATGCATATAGGTACATTTTTCACGCGCAATTCCACCCGATCGGCTCCGACCGTTGACACACGTGAAAGAATGACGTGAAACCGCTACGTAGATGTGATCCTCATTATATCGTCGTCGATAGAAGACAACTCAATAGCAGAACTATGGCGGAACTACCGCGGTGCCGCTGGTACGCTTTCGCGGCCGAGGTGTGCTACAGGCGTTTATCATTCTACTAGTTTTTTATTTACCATTTTCTACTTATTACGACCGACAATTAATTTTAACCCCTATTTACTAATTAAGAACAATTTTCTTACGTAATTAATTAGTTCAACACTTAGTATTTAAAAAAATGTCTTGCCTTGGATCTGAGTATTCCCAATTAGAAATAAAAACCCGCCTAATTAGTTTTAGTCCTAGTCTAGTAGTTCACGTCGACTGTTACTGCCGTCATCCCTCGGGAACTTCCAGTTTAATCGAATTGAGAAGTATTCGGCGACCATCTAGTCCAGGGGTTCCCAACCAATGGGGCGCGCCTCCCCAGCGCCCTTCCAAGGGGGCGTAGAGCTATCCAAAGGGGGGCGAAGCGATCGGATCCAGATAGTAAGTACTATCAAATTATATATTAGGTCTTTACCTATGAAATTGCCGTTTTGTTTGAAAAAAGTTAAAGTATTTTTTTTCGAACTTATTTATTTCTTTTATTCAAAGTAATCACCCCTGCAATCAATGCATCTTTGCCAACGCTGTGGCAGTTTATGGATGCCCTTCTTGAAAAAATCTGCTGGACGGGACACAACAAACTCTTCAATGGCGTTTTGTTCCCGTTTCCCGCTAAAAAGTTGTCCAAATTTTGGAAAAAGTAATAGTCGGTAGGCGCAAGATCTGGTGAGTATGGCGGATGAGGGAGAGCTTCCAAACCCAACTCATGCAGCTTAGAGACGGTCTGTTGTGCAGTATGGGGTCGCGCGTTGTCGTGAAGTAGCAGTGGGGCACCCATCTATCAAGCTTTTTTATCTTGCCAATCTGTCGCAAATGGACCAATATTGTTTTGATGCTAACATCAAAAGCTGCTGCCAGCTCAGCTGTAGATTGCGATTCATCTGCTTCCACAATCGCCTTTAATTCATCATTGTTGACCAAAGTTTCCGGACGACCACGAGGTTCATTTTTCAAGTCAAAATTCCCAGAACGGAACCGAGCAAACCAATAACGGGTTGTACGTTCGTTTGTACAGTTCTCTCCGTAAACGTCGTTGATGTTACGTGTCGTTTGTGCCGCGTTGGTGCCACGACAGAACTCATATTCCATAATTACACGGAATTTCGAAGTATCCATTATGAGGAAAAATGTTGAAATGTAATGAAAATACAACGCTAATCAATAAACAAAAGACTGATTTTGTAAATAGAATGTCATATTTTTAAAACAAAATTAATTTGAATTTAGAATTCATAGCCAATCAAAACTTTTTTTTGTTTGAAAAAGTCTGTACTGCAATACGGCAATTTCATAGGTAAAGACCTATTATATTATAGTATACTATAAAGACCCTAAAATGATATTTTCGCACGGTGGTGGGAACAGTGCCATCGATGCGTAGTACACCTCTTGTGTTCGATTGTTGATAAATCTAATTGAATTTGAATAAAAATAAACACATGTATTTATATTTTCATCTTCACTAAAATTATAAAAGAAAGTCCTCCACCACGTCTGTCTGTCTATCTGTCTGTTCAAGATAAATTTCAAAATTACTCAGGGATTTTCATGCGGTTTTCTCCAATTGATAGAGTGATTCATGAGGATGGTTTGTAAACCATATAAATTTGTCAAGGTTTTGTGTATATTGGTTGAAATATAAAGATATTTAATGGAAGTGTCGGAAAAATTCAAGCCGCCTTACCTGGTACCTTCTTTTGAAAACGCTGCCTTACACTTTTGAGATATAAGAAAACAAATTGTTAGATTACTGTATAAATTACATTAATTATTATCCATAATAAAATTATTTAAATTTAAACTTTTTAGATTTTTGCATTCACAATGCTATTTTTATATTAAGATGAATAAATAATGAAAAAATATTAGAAAAAATTTACTCACCCGTAGCCCTCATTTCGTCTGAGTTGCTACGGGTGAGTCGATTTTTTCTAATATTTTTTCATTATTTATTCATCTTTAAATTATTTAATTTACTAAACGAGTTATCAAAATAAAAAGTAATGTATGTCATGAGTCTATAATATTGTCTGAAGTAGTTCTTTATATCTGCAATAGGGCTAATAAGAAATATTTATCTTAGTGATATTCGCACGAATAGTTATTTTTAAATATCAATATTTATTATTATTTATTTATCAGATCCTTTTAAATATTGTTGTAGTTAATTACTTCTTAAAATAATAATTAAAAAGGAAATAAATTTGGCTCTAAATATTTCCGCAATAAGGCGGTATTGCATGCCACGTGACAGGAGGTCAAAGAGTTAACTAGTGCATTCCAGCAGACCACAGAGGTGTTTTAGTATACGGTTGGGTGGGGCAGACAGGGCAAAAGCAGCTAAAAGGTTGGGAACCCCTGATCTAGTCTATTCTAGACTAACATTTTACTCTATTCTATACCTACGAGTAGGTACTAACTTTATTTCCAAGTTTTAGTCAGTGGTGGGAGGGTTTAGTTGTCAAGGAGTCACGTAGTGACTAACTATTTCAGACATCGGCATCGTGACTAGACACTCTGTTGACACTAATGTTATAAAGTACAATTTCATATTGTTATAAGGGAATTAATTAATTGGGTGACTGGAAATAATTAAAGGCGACTGTTAATGTGATACTTAAATACTAAACCGGGCTGCAGTTTATTTTTTGGGCGACGAAATAACTAAACGGGCGACGAACAGTGGATTACAAAAATACTTAAATCGGCGACTATATGTGGGTGATAAATAATTTAAGTAAGCAGTGAAAAATCTAAATGGGTGACAAAAATACTGAGTGGGCAACTATTATACCAAGTAGATAACTATATAACTGATTTAAGCTGCCCAACATGGTATTTTTAACACGTTTTTATTAGGTTGCTTTTTCATTTGTTTGTTTGTTTTTTGCTTGGACGAATCAACCACTGGACACGTAACGTAAGAAAAATGTATGAAATCACGTTCAACCAGTTTTTGCGGGGCGAGGGGGGATTACACTTGTCAAATAATGACAATGTTATACGGTGATTTAGCCGGTTTTCGGCCATAATTGCCGGCCAAATATTATGGATTGTGAAACTCTTACATTAATTCTCGGCCAGGCGGCCGAAAAGCAAATGACCTCCCAAAAATGCATTCAGTCACCCGGCCATCAAATTTAAATGTATCACATCGAATACTTTACGCGTTTAAGTCAAAATAACAGTACTAAAACTAATTTACCATACTCACACTCAATTGCAAGAAGCTTCACTTTATATCTTCTTTAGCTAATGCCACTTTATCGCTAATGAAATCATTAACATAATGATTTCATTAGTTTGTTGCATCAAACTACTTTAGGCTAAAAACTTAATCCTTTAACTAATGAGAGCCTTAAACATTGTTGCCAATAATTAAGATAAAAAATTAATGGGATGACCGAATGGTTGAGTTTTGTTTTGACACTTCCATTAAAACTTAATTATCTTCTTTAAATTACATTATCAAAGTACCAGGGTAGCATAGATTTAGAGGAGGTCAACATTTTTAAATATAATAAATTGTTAAAGTCCTTATCCGCGCGACCTTGAGCAAGTGAAGGAGGCCTGGTTATGTTTCCGTAATGGCTGAAAACCAAAGGGGGCCGACAAACCGGCTAAGTCACCCTACTTTGTTTATATACCAAATTTTATTTATTTTACGAAAAATAGCTACTAAAATAGGTTGAAATTGTGCTTACGCGTGAAAAGAAAGATTTCTTGATTGCCTGCAATTTTTTTTGCTGAACAAGACGGAGCATTTTGCCCATTTTTAACCGACGTCAAAAAAAGGAGGAGGTTCTCAAGTCGACGGTATTTTTTTTTTTATGTATGTTTTAACATAGCTTCGTCAGTTGTTACCCGATTTGTACAATTCTTTTTTTAACTCAAAGAACATAGTTTGTGTGTGGTCCCATATTTTTTTTACAGAGATCTGGCCAGTAGTTTTTTTATAATCCTGAAAAATATCAATTATTTAGCTCGCCATCGCACGAGTTTTTATGGAATTTCGGACATAACTTCTTTGTTTATGAACCGATTTAGATTATTCTTTTTTTATTTGAAAGGGTATACTTCAAGAGTGGTCACAATTTAATTTCATTGTTATTGGACTTCGAACTTCGAAGATACATAAAGGAACTCTTCAAAATCAAATAGTATAAGTAAAGTGATTTAGGTTTTGGTAAGTTTATGGCAATCCAAAACAAACCAAATCATGGTTTGCGATGCAACGTTCTGGACTAGACTTGGACTACGATGACACAACGGAACTCCTCAAAAACAAACAGCGTAAATTTGGAAATTGAGTTCTGGGCATTTTACCATTGAAAATATTATAATATAAAGTAAAAAAATATTTACACGCTGCGCTTACATACCTACCACTAAAAAGTTGAAAATAAAAAAGCTTTTAAAAAAAAAGAAAAACCGCCTTCAAAAAACTGAAAACAAAAACAGCTTAAAAATTAAATACCTATAAAAAGCAAGAAATAATATTCGAATCATTCGTTACACATATCAATATTAATAAAACACGTCTAATGAAGTCGGGTGGGGCTTTAAGAAAAAAATTATGTTGTCCTCCAGCCCCACCCGACTTCAATAGACGTGTTTTATTAATATTGATATGTGTAACGAATGATTCGAATATTATTTCTTGCTTTTTAGAGGTATTTAAATTTTAAGCTGTTTTTGTTTTCAGTTTTTTGAAGGCGGTTTTTCTTTTTTTTGTACCAATGTTTCGCCACGAGCTCTAGCATCACACTGACAACGCAATATCGTTTACTGAGGCTATCGGTCACAGTAAGTGGCTGAGGGGTAAAGGCGAATATGGCTGTCGTTTCGCGTCCAGTGGTTGAGTCGTCCAAGGTTTTTTGTCATCTCGATTAGGATAATAGTCACCTTTTTTATATAAAATATATGCCAAATTTTTAATGTTTTGTGTGTCCTAAGGTTGTCGCCCAAATAGTAATTTGATCGCCCGTTCTGAATAACTAGTTACTCAATTTGTATTTTAAATTCACCCTTTTTTAACACGTTTTTATTAGGTTGCTTTCGCGTTTGTTTGTTTGATTGATTGTTTGTTTGTTTGATTGTTTGATTGTTTGTTTGTTTGATTGTTTGTTTGTTTGTTTGTGTGTTTCTCCAAAAAGTTTGGGAACGATTTTATCCTAACTTCCCGATGAGCTAGAGACTTGAAACTTTGAACATAGGCCAGAACTGGAAGGCAATGCAATATTATGGTGTCATTGAGCTTATCTGATGATGAAGCCGGAAGAAGGCCACAGGAACTCTATGAAGAAACCATACAACCCCATCGTGTTTGGGCTTGTTAGAATCGTCTTGACGAGTACTCTAATAGGAGACGTGGTTTAGGGTCTGATGATGAAGCCGAAAGGCCATGCCATAGGAACTCAATATTGAAACCGTGCAACCCCATCTAATTTGGGGTCGTTTGAATCGTCTTGACGAGTACTTTTTTGGGAAATTTATTATTTATTTCACAAGCTTAACACTATTTTTACAGGTTTAGACCTAATGCAATAGAGAAGCTATATTGATTAAATTCGAACATTATTAATTAATTTCATATACTTACATAAAATACCTATAATTATTATTAAACATTATTATTAATTGCTAATAAACATCAAAAATTTGATCTATTCCCCATTCATCCGGATGAGTTTTAATAAATATTGAAATACTTACAGTTATTTCCCTTTTCATCCGAAAACCCGAAGGTATGCCCTACTCATCCGATTATTTTGTAAACGTAATATACTTAAAAATAAATAGGGTCAGCAAATAAAAGTATTTTTTTTTTATCTGTTGTTGGGTTAAATTAAATATGTAATAGCACGAATAAGTGAAATATAAAATTTACAGTAAAAATAAGTACCTAACACATTTACATAATATTACCTACCTACCTACCGAGATATTTAAATAGTATTTTTTATTTTTTATTATTATTTAATTTGATATTAGCTTTAAATGATCGCATGAATAAAATCAAATAATTTGCATTACATTTCCTTTCATTCAACACCGGACAAATAAAATGAGCCGGCCGATCAAGTTTATTCCGATCTAATACCAAAAACTAATACTAAAAACTAATATTAAATGGTATTTGTTTATTGCCGCCGTTATAAAATTTATATTCCCAACGAATACCATTCATAAACGAATCCTAAAACAAGGTAAATGCCTAGGTGCAGTTAGTAATAAAAAGTGATTGAAAATTTGGAATTAAATTTTCTCCATAATCTATGTTATCCTGGTACTTTGGTGACGTACTAAGAAGAAGAGTTTTTTTATTAAAAGGGATTAAAAATATAGAAGTTAACCTTCTCCATATTTATGTGATCCTGGTACTTTGGTGACGTACTAAGAAGAAAAGATATTTTTTAAACTCTTCTTATATTCACCGCTAGAAAAATTGCCGGTTATGATGATCGATCATTATTAAATTATTAAAAAGCAAAATAAATAGTTTCTCTGATTGTACCAAATGTTATGTTTTGGTATTCGTTGGGAATAGAAATTTATAACGGCAATAAACAAATACCAATTAATAAATCATTACAAAAACTACTTATTATATCAATATAAATTTAGCATTAGCATTGATGTTTAGAAAATTTTATGTAGATTAATTTCATCTTTAATAATTTGCTCCTATCTGTATAATAGTTTTTCTGTAAAATGAAAAAAAAGGAAAGCTGTTGGCATCAGGCATTTTTGGATTCAACGAGGTCGAATTAATAAAAAATATCAGTTACCAAAAAGTAATACGAGAGACGTCTCTGACGCGATATCGATTAGTCACTGTGTTCAATCTCTTCATATAAAAAATATTTTAAAGCCGTAAATCAACACAAATATAAATTCAAAAGATTCGAGTGGTGTCAGTGAAGTGGTGAAACTGTGGGTGATATCTTGGATGCTGATTTAGTGCAGTTTTTTCGTAATTTACTTCTATAATTAACCCTTTTAAATTTATCGGAAGGGTAACTTCATTTCAAAATTTTGATTTCTGCCTCCAATCTGACGTCGGTGTAACGCCATCTAGTGTGCAGCGGCGGAATCTTGTTTGGATCGTGTATCATTCACATTACGTCAACAGTCTGACTTGCGTGCCATCTAGTGAGCGGTAGCTCTGCATCCTCCAATTACTTGCATTAGCGATGGTCAACTGCGGCTCCTGCGGAAAGTTTTTGTCGGCGTCGAGTGGTGTTGGCTGCTCAATATGTCAGACCAAATACCACAAAGGGTGTCTGGCCCAGCCGGAGAAGGCCCTTATAAACAAGGACTGGGTCTGCCCCAATTGTAAAAAGTGTGCTAAGAGGAGCGACAATAACCAAACGCCGGTAAAAGGGGCATATGGAACGCCATCTCAGGGTGATAGTGACTTTAATTCACCACACAGCGAGGACCGTCAGGAAGACCAGGGCCGTGAGCTCACCATATTCATGGCCGAATTCCGTGAGTTCAGGAAGGAGATGACACAGTTCCGTGAGTCGCTGATGACCCGTATGGAGGACTTCGAGCGGAGGCTGGATAGTCTGGAAAAGCGAGGCCATGAAGCCGTATCCGGGGGTACCGCTGAGCTCGAGCGCACCATCGAGAACCTCAAGCAGGAGCTCAACGACCGCGACCAGGAGGCCCTGCTAGCTGACCTGGACATCGGACAGCTACCGGAGGAGAAGGGCGTGAGTGTCATCCAGTCGGTGACGATGCTCGCCGCGCGGCTGGGAGTCCAGTTGGAGGAGCGCGATGTCGTATTCGCGGAGCGCGTGGGCGCGCCGCCGGCTGAGGCGGGGGGCCGCCCGCGCCGCGTCGTGGTGCGCCTGCAGCGCCGCCACCTGCGCGACGAGCTGCTGCAGGCCGCGCGCGTGCGCCGCACCGCCACTGGCGCCACGGGGGGCCGTGTCTTCGTCAATGAGCGGCTGACTCGCCGGAATCGCCAACTGTTTCATCGAGTCCGCGAAGAGTGCCGGCGACTCCAGTGGCGCTACTCCTGGACGAAGCGTGGTCGTATCTTCGCCCGCCAGAGTGAGGGGCGGCCTATTTTTCAATTTCGTTCGGAAGAGGACCTTGCCCGCGCCTTTGGCCACCCGGTGTCAGAAGCAAAATGACCTAAAATATAAACATGTATTTAAAAAACTAACTCAAATTCTTATTGTTCACTTGTCATACTTGTTTTTGCTCATTTCTATATATTTACCGGAGCGCACCAAGGTTCTCTCTCTTATATCTGCCAAATCGCAAATGTCACTCTATGTTACTTCTTCTATGTGTTACAAATTTATGTGTGTGGGCGTAGGGCCAGCAAATAACAATATTTGTTATATACTAAATTTATATTTCTTGATAACTGTAATTAACCAAAAGTCAATGTACAATATCATTTTGTTGCCACATAGATATTTTCACCTTAATACAAGTATGCTATATTTATATCCCTTAAGAAATTCACTTCAACTTACTTTCTCTCATATCAAAATGATTGTCAATTACTATCACCATCACACATTAAGATTATTATTACTCTCAAGAAATAAATTACGAATTTGTATATTTCACTATCAAATGCATGGTCTAACTATTTACATTATCATATTTTACAGTACTTTAAGCTTATGTTCATTTTTTTATCTGACAAATGTTTTTAAACAATTAAATAATGATGGGCTCTAAGAATTTAAGGATTGGCATTTTCAATGCTGGGTCTTTAGGCACAAAACATGAAGAGTTTATGGTAGCTATGCAAGAACTAGCCCCTGATATCATGGCAATAAATGAAACATGGTTAGGGCCAGGGCAGGATGACATTGCGCCTAGGCTGCCGAGCTACCGCTTGGTGCACTTGCCGAGGTCTGACGGCCGCCGTGGTGGTGGGGTTGGCTTTTACATTCGTAGGGGCATAAACGTTCGGGCCTGTCATCACCCCATAGCTACAGCAGTCGAACAGATGTGGCTGAGTCTGCGTGTGAACGGTAAGGACATAGCCGTTGGAACAGCCTACAGACCACCTTCTCAGGACGTAAACACCTTTCTGGAGGCTGTCACCTGTTCTGTCATCTCGATGGCTAAGCATGACAGGATCATTTTACTTGGAGATTTTAATATTGATCTCCTTAGCCCTAACTGCGGTAAGTATAAACAGTTCACAGAATTTTTACAAACTGTACACTTGACACAGCTGGTTGAAGAACCAACACATTTCACAAACCACAGCCAAAGCCTGATAGATGTAATCTGCACAGATGCACAAGTCATTCACGTCAATGTCAAATACTCTCCAGATTTGGGCGGTCATGCAATGGTTGCAGCAGAGTTCAAATTTAAAAAAGACAAACCGAGTCCACGGTATGTTACTTATAGGCCTATGAAAAATATCATCGTGGATCAATTTGAAAGGGACCTCAGCTGTGTTAAATGGACTGAACTTTGTGAGTTGGATGTTAACACCCTAGCCGAGGCATTCACTAATGTTTTGAAAATGCTGTTCGATCTCCATGCACCTATTAAAAAGCAAATTTTCAAACATCCCCCTCACCCGTGGATAACGGACACAGTTAAAGATATGATGCGCATTAGGGACAATTATCACAAAGATGCTAAAGTTGACCATGCATCACCTCATAAAGACAGTTATAAGCAAATGAAGCATATAGTCATCACAGCCATCGAAAATGAGAAAAAATGCTTTTTCAATAATGAAGTAAACAAAAATATTAATAACTCAAAAATATTATGGAAAAGATTAAAAGACACTGTAATTCCTAATAAGAAGTGCACATTAGAATTACCCCCCTTTTTAGATAACCCAAACAGCATAAATACTCATTTTCTAAATGTTCCAGGCGACAACGAAGTGTCAATATCGCAATTAACTTTCTTTGAACATCACCGTTTCAGTGCTGCAACTTTTTCTTTGCAAAAAGTTAGTCAGGATGCCGTTTTGAAGATCATAAACAGTTTTAAGTCAAATGCTCAGGGAGACGATAGCATATCTCTGGAGATGTTGCAATTGACCTTGCCTCAATCATTGTCAACCATCACAACCTTGATCAACAAATCTATAGAAGAAAGTATTTTTCCTGACAGCTGGAAGGTTGCAATCGTCAAGCCACTTCCGAAGACTACCCAACCAGAAACTGTTCATGACCTTCGGCCTATCAGCTTGCTTTCATGTGTCTCCAAGGTCTTGGAGAGGGTTGTCTGTGACCAGTTAACCAAATACCTCGAAGACCACGATGTCCTGCCTCGCACACAATCTGGCTTCCGCAGAGGTTATGGTACTGCTACTGCCCTTGCAGACGTGGTGGACAACCTTCTCGCAAGTCAGGATCAGGGTTTGATCAGCGCTATGGTACTGCTCGACTTCTCACGTGCTTTTGACTCAATAAATATGACACTGCTGTTATCAAAGCTGTCATACTATGGAGTTGACGCTAAGGCAATCAAATGGTTTGATAGTTACCTCTCAAACAGGCGCCAGTATGTTGAACTTCCTGAGACGAATGGGGACAAAAAACAATCTAGCCCCCTCCTGGTCACTCGCGGAGTCCCGCAGGGGTCCATTTTGGGGCCGATCCTCTACATCCTGTTCAGCGCAGACATCACTAAAAGCATAACACACTGTCATCATCACTTGTACGCTGATGACCTGCAGCTGTACATTTCCTTCCCACCATCGGAACATGTCGCAGCGGAGGCCAAATTAAATGAGGACCTGGTACACGTGGCTGCCTGGTGCAAGTCAAACTGCCTAACCCTCAACCCCAAAAAGTCTAAGCTAATATTGTTCGGAAGTAGATATAAATTGAATAGTTTTAATGAGAATCGTGCTGTTTTTACCATCTCTCTCAATGGCGAATTTATTGAGCGTGTGGAGAAGGTAAGGAATCTGGGGCTGGTCTTGGATGGTTCCCTTAATTTTGAGACCCATGTAAGTGAATGTGTGCGTAATTGTTTTTACCGTCTTAAATTACTTTATAAAATAAGACCCTACTTGTGCGAAAAACTAAGAATTAGATTGTGTGAATCACTGGTCCTGTGCAAGCTTAATTACTGTGATACAGTGTATGGGCCATGTCTACTAGCCCGGACTAAAAATCTTATTCAGCGTGTTCAAAATGCCTGCACCCGGTTTTGTTTTCAAGTGCCGCCTCGCTCACATGTGACCCCTTTTTTGAATTCTGCCAATCTTCTCAAGATGGAAGCTCGCAGAAGACTTCATCTTGCATCATTGTTATTTGAGGTGATTAATACAGGAAAGCCGCGATACCTCTTGGATAAGCTGGTATGGGCGCAGGAACGTAGTCGGTATCCAAAAAGAAATTGCACTTTTAAACTCTGCACCCCGGCACATCGCACTATGGCATTTCGTGGTTCCTTTAGATTTGCTGCCTCTCGATGCTGGAACGACCTCCCGCCACCGATGTATGACCTTAAAACGAAGTTCACTTTCAAAAAACATCTAAAAAACCACTTACTGGAGTTGCAAAAATATAACACTTAATCAAAATCTTCGCACTTAAGTACCTATACTCACCTCGGTTTTTTCACGTCAGGCCAGGCGTAGGTGCCGTACATCTCGTGTCCGGCAAAGAGAGGTGGCCAGGTTCCGACGAGGCAAGCTTTTACCCATGTACCTGATGCACCCCAAGTAAAGTGGCATTTGATATACTTTCCATGCCTAAAAATTGTAACCATGCGGCTTTGCGTGGCAAGGCTTTCACGACACGTGGCACCACGTGGCAGATAATTTGTCATTTTATTTTTTGCATTTGTGCTGGTATTTTGATAAATATTTTAGAATTTTGTCAAGGTTGGTTGTCATTGTCAAATTTCAAACTCGTTTCCAAAGAGTAGTTAGTTTGTTCCATTGTCACTGTCAGTCAGTCAAGCGCTCAGACTAGAAACAAACCACAGACAATCGAACAACGATACATTCACATTGTATCGCGTCACTGACCCATAATGACCCTGTCAGAAAAACAGCGCCTATGTGTTCATTCTGCCCAACTGAGACTGGCACAGAGGCATAAAGCTGAGGCAGGGTTTTTATTGGCCACACATTATTAATTTGAATGTTATACCTACACCTTGTTTTTTTTTTTGTATTTTATATTTTAGTTTTTTTTCTTTGTTTTTCCTATTTTAAGTGTCCTGTTTGTAATCTATGTAATCTATTCCTCTCTCTTGTAATCTATTCCTTTGTTATTGTTTATTTCTTAATATTTTTGTTAATGTGTGTGTCAATAAATTATTTCTTTCTTTCTCTTCTTTCTAATACTATTTGCTTCTAGAACTTCACTTTTTCAAATTCTGCTCCAGTCTATATACCTATGCTTAACTTGGTTTTTTATTATTCTTTTGAAAATAAAAATCCCGAAAAAGTTTACTACTATTTATTAAAAGTTGCGAACGTGCTGGAATCCTAGATACGTAAAAATGTTTTTTTTTAATATTAAATGTAAACTGTCAAAAAGATACAGAACAATTTTTCTGCAGTCTGTATCTTTTTCTTGTTCCATTAGTTAATTAACACGCCGGATGAATGGGGAATCTATTTTCGGATGAATGGGTAACAATTTATTTTTATTTAATTTTCGGGTGAGTGGGACATATTAACTCGGATGAGTGGGGAATGAAAATATTTCGGATGAATTTTGCGGATGAATTGGGAATAGATCAAAAATTTTAAGTACCTACGATAAATTGTCCTAAATTATTAATTATTGTATTTATTATCATAACATATTATAAATAATGCAAACCTAGTGAATTCACACAAAGAACTGAAAAATATATCTAATTTACAGTGAATCGTATTTAAAATCCTCATCGCTCGTGTCAGTGGGGATTTGCTTAATAAATTAGTTCAATAGTGTCCAGGGTCTGATGATGGAGCCGGAAGAAGGCCACTGGAACTCGGTAATAAAACCATGCAACCCTATCGAGTTTGGGCTCGTTTGAATCGTCTTGACGAGTACTTTAATGGAAAAAAGTGTCCGAGAATCTGATGATGGAGCCGGAGAAATGCCATAGAAACTCTATAATAAAACCATGCAACCCCATCCAGTTTGGGCTCGTTTGAATCGTCTTGACGAGTGCTCCGATACGAGATGGTATATTTTTAGTCTTAGCTCGTTAACTAAAAAGCAGAAAATAAAAATTTACTGAAAAAAAACTTAAAAAAAAAAAAGAAATTTTAAACCTAAAAACGTGGGGCGCATTTAGTAAAATTTATCATCCGTATTGTCTTTAGCATGCGCCCCACGTTTTAAGATTTAAAATTTCTGTAGGGTAATAAATATTTAAAGAAAAATTTATTTTATAATTTTTAGTCTGTTTTACTAGTCCGTTTTAATGTTTTTAGTCTGACTGTTCTGTAATAAAAACGTGTTTTAAAAAAAGTTTTTTTTCAATAAATTTAATATCTGTAGTCGCCCTCGGTCCGTCGCCCACTTAGTATTTCAGTACGCTATATCGGTATTTTTGATACCCAAAATGAGAATTTATTGTTACCCGATTAAATAGTACCCTTATTATAATGGCCATAGCAATGTTAGAATTGCATGGACACGACTTATGTAAACACTAGCGGCCGCCCGCGACTTCGTCTGCGTGGACAGTTATTTCTCTATCCCTTGGGAACAATACTTTTTTCGGGATAAAAGGTACCGTATGTCCTTCTGGCAACGTGTATGCAAAATTTCATGAGGATTGGTTCAGTAGTTAAGACGTGAAGGCGCATTTATAATATAAGAATGGATAGATGAAAGTAAAAAGAAAGCATAATTATTATTTTGCAAGTTCAAATAAAGAAAGGTTTTCTTAAAATTTACTTTTAAACAACATAAAAAATAATGAATGTGTTCAGATATGTTATTGCTTGTTTCTGTAAATGTTTAGAACAACCATAAACATTGGAAATAGTAACAAGTTTATGGAAAATTATAAACAATCATAGTTTATATGAATCTTATTTCTACTTAAATAAACACAAAACTAATTCTGCGTTATCATTCCTCTATAAATAACCATCGTGATTTATCTTGCATGAAACAGTCTTTTCTTTTTAGGGTTCCGTACCTCAAAAGGAAAAAACGGAACCCTTCACTTTGTTGCCCATCTGTATCTCTGTCAATTTGTCTGTCTGTCAAGGACTTTTATCTCGAGAACACGTGAAGGTATCAAGTTGGAATTAAAACACAGTCCCTTAAAGCTGTAAAAAAATAATCAAAATTTGTAGGATAGTTTCTGTTGACATAGAACTATGTGCCAAGTTCTTACACTACAAATACAGGAAAAATTCTGAAAACGATACATTTGTAAATTAATCATATAAACATAGTCTTTACTTAAAGTACTTAATATATATTTATTGACCGAGTGAGCGTGAAGCGCGAGCGAAGCGTTTCTGCTTCAGCTTGGACAACATTTTTTTTCGTATGTCTGTCCGGCTGTTCGTTTGTTCTCCTCTACAGGTCACATTTCTCAACCGATTCTTGTGAAATTTGTAAGCATGTACAAAAATTATAACACTTTTTTCCTCTAGCCAATTTAAAAAAAAATCTAAATGGCGGAGATATTATGTAATAAAACATATTTCAGCCCGGATTTCCGGCGCTGTTTGTTTCACTCTACAGGTCGCATTTCTGAAATTTTGTGAGCAGGTTCGATAATTATATAGATTTTTTTGTAGATCCAGTTTTTGTTTTTTTTTTCAAAATGGTGGGGATATGTAAAAAAAACATATCTAAGCCCGGCTGCCCGGCGCTGTTTGTTCCAATCTAAAGGTCGCATTTCTGAACTGATTCTCGTAAAATTTTGTGAGCAGGTTTGAAAATTACATAGAATTTTTTATCGGACCAGTTTTTCGAAATATTGGATTTATTTTAAAAAACTGGTCCTAACAAAATAAATTATTCACACATTTCAATATTTTTTTTAAATTAGAAGCGCCATCTAGCTGAGAATATACCAAACAGCACGTACCCTGCTATATGCTTTGAAAACCTCGAGGCGACATCTATTATTTTTTCAACAAATTACATTTTGAGTTACTAGTAATATATGCCTGTAGATGCAGGATCTCTTCACCATATATTCAGCGAAAAGGGAAGTACTTCCACCGAGCTAGGTGACTGTGCTCGGGGACCGCGGTCCAACCGTTGATGGTTGGTAGTTGTATATATGCGAAGTCGCTGAGAAAACTCCGATAGCGAGATGTACGAATTCCATACTGTTTCGTCGCTCTCCGTACTGATAGTCATTTCTTGCCGCTTCAGCCGCCATCTAGTGAACTCGATGTGAAACATTGTTGTACGGCGTGTTGTGTAGTGTGTGCGGCGCATGGTAGATGCCGCTGCGCTCAATATGCTTTTCGCTGCTCCTGCATTTCTTCTTAATTTATTATGTAGCGTATGATCACGCCGCTACATCACTCCCCCCCTTTCACCTCTTGAGAGACTTGTATAGGGCCAGTAACGCTCCAGTCCATAGAGTACTTAATATTTCCAGTCTCCTTCATGACGAACGTATCTGCTGGCTGCTCCGTGTGCGGTATGGCTACATATGCAGAACTGTCACGCCGATGTAAGCCCGATATCTGTCCGGCTAGGCTGCCCGTGTAGCCGTCGTCCGCCAACCCAAGTCATCGCCGCAGGACCAAGTCGCATTCTTCTGCTGATCGTGGACCTTGATGGCTGCTCCAAACTCGATTGTATGAGGGGTGATATACCTTGATGTTGTTGCTCCATTGCTCCAGAAGGTTGCTGCTGTCCAATGTCGGTGGTCACCAATGTAGATGCAGGATCTCTTCGCTGTATATTCAGCGAAAAGGGAAGTACTTCCACCGAGCTAGGTGACTGTGCTCGGGGACCGCGGTCCAACCGTTGATGGTTGGTAGTTGTATATATGCGAAGTCGCTGAGAAAACTCCGATAGCGAGATGTACGAATTCCATACTATTTCGTCGCTCTCTGTACTGATAGTCATTTCTTGCCGCTTCAGCCGCCATCTAGTGAACTCGATGTGAAACATTGTTGTACGGCGTGTTGTGTAGTGTGTGCGGCGCATGGTAGATGCCGCTCCGCTCAATATGCTTTTCGCTGCTCCTGCATTTCTTCTTAATTTATTATGTAGCGTATGATCACGCCGCTAGGTTTTAAGTAAAGGCAATGGAATGTCCACTAAACCCTATTTTATCAGAAGGATTATTATAAATTAAATACGTTTATCGTTTACTACTCCGTATAATTTACTGTGCACAACAGCTACAAAAATAAAAGGAACTATCGTATATTCGGTTATCACAAATGTCCGGTAGGCACGCGTGTAGAGATGCGACTATTTAAATGAAAGACTATTGACGACTACTTAAGGTAAGGACTGTCTAAGGACTGCTCGAGGACTGCCGTGGACTGCACGTGGACTGCCCGTCAAAAGTGAAGTCCACTGATTTTATAGCTACGCTACGACGCTCCGCTACGGCCACTACGGCTACGGATATTTACCGTTAGCAAACTGTGTCGCTACAAAACTAGTGATGTAGCGGCGTGATCATACGCTACATAATAAATTAAGAAGAAATGCAGGAGCAGCGAAAAGCATATTGAGCGCAGCGGCATCTACCATGCGCCGCACACACTACACAACACGCCGTACAACAATGTTTCACATCGAGTTCACTAGATGGCGGCTGAAGCGGCAAGAAATGACTATCAGTACGGAGAGCGACGAAACAGTATGGAATTCGTACATCTCGCTATCGGAGTTTTCTCAGCGACTTCGCATATATACAACTACCAACCATCAACGGTTGGACCGCGGTCCCCGAGCACAGTCACCTAGCTCGGTGGAAGTACTTCCCTTTTCGCTGAATATTGTAGCGGCGTGATCATACGCTACATAATAAATTAAGAAGAAATGCAGGAGCAGCGAAAAGCATATTGAGCGCAGCGGCATCTACCATGCGCCGCACACACTACACAACACGCCGTACAACAATGTTTCACATCGAGTTCACTAGATGGCGGCTGAAGCGGCAAGAAATGACTATCAGTACGGAGAGCGACGAAACAGTATGGAATTCGTACATCTCGCTATCGGAGTTTTCTCAGCGACTTCGCATATATACAACTACCAACCATCAACGGTTGGACCGCGGTCCCCGAGCACAGTCACCTAGCTCGGTGGAAGTACTTCCCTTTTCGCTGAATATATGGTGAAGAGATCTTGCATCTACATTGGTGACCCCGACGTGACCGTTGATGGTTGGTAGTTGTATATATGCGAAGTCGCTGAGAAAACTCCGATAGCGAGATGTACGAATTCCATACTATTTCGTCGCTCTCTGTACTGATAGTCATTTCTTGCCGCTTCAGCCGCCATCTAGTGAACTCGATGTGAAACATTGTTGTACGGCGTGTTGTGTAGTGTGTGCGGCGCATGGTAGATGCCGCTCCGCTCAATATGCTTTTCGCTGCTCCTGCATTTCTTCTTAATTTATTATGTAGCGTATGATCACGCCGCTACAATGCCTACAATGTATGGAACCCTCTGTGGGTGAGTACGACTAGCACTTGTTCGTTTTTAGGGTTCCGTACCCAAAGGGTCAAAACGGGACCCTATTACTAAGCCTCCGCTGTCCGTCTGTCTGTCTGTATGTCTGTCTGTCACCAGGCTGTATCTCATGAACCGTGATAGCTAGACTGTTGAAATCTTCACAGATGATGTAATTATGTTGCCATTATAACAACAAATACTAAAAACAGAACTAAATACATATTTAAGGTGGGCTCCCATACAACAAACGTGTTTTTTTGCCGTTTTTTGGTCCATATTGATAACGACTACAGGTAGACAGTTGAAATTTTCACAGATCGTGTATTTCTATTGCTGCTATAACAACATATGCTAAAAACAGAATAAAATAAATGTTAAAAGGGAGACTCCCATACAACAAACGTTATTTTTTACTGTTTTTGGTACGGAACCCTTCGTGCGCGAGTCCGACTCGCACTTGGCCGGTTTTTTTACTACAGCACAACCAAGTAACAGTTATTTTAATATCTACGAAAATATATTACGGCCATTTCCTTTTTCCAGAACCTTATTATAAGCGAAAAAAATACTTCCTAGAAATTCTTAAAATCGAAATTATTTGGAAACAACATTAGGTAATCAAGTCGAAATTGCTATAAATAATTTGTATAATCAATATTAAGAATCGGAAGAATTTCTCTTTAATCGTAATAGTTATTTACTACGACTTGATTTAGTGATTTTTGCGCCAAATCTGCAGAATCGGTCTTGCTCCCACGCACGTCGTTTTCTCATTGCTATCTCGCTTTACGTTTTATTTTTCATTTAGCCCCTTAAGGTGGCACCCTGAGCGAAAGTGGCGCCGCGGTGAGTTTTATTTAATACTAGCGGCCGCCCGCGGTTTTACCCGCGTGGTTCCCGTTCCCGTGGGAATATCGGGATAAAAAGTGTCCTAGGTTTTAATCCAAGCTATTTTCTATCTGTGTGCCAAATTTCAACCAAATCCGTTCAGTAGTTTTTGCGTGATTGAGGAATAAACATCTAAACATCCAAACATCCAAACCCACAAACTTTCACATTTATAATATTATCATAGTAGGACTAGCAGCCGCCTGCGGTTTCACCCGCGTGGTTCCCGTGGGAATATCGGGATAAAAAGTATTCCATGTTTTAATCTAGGCTATATACTATCTGTGTGCCAAATTTCAACCAAATCCGTTCAGTGGTTTTTGCGTGATTGAGGAACAAACATCCAAACATCTAAACATCCAAACCCACAAACTTTCACATTTATGATATTAGTAGGATTATAATTCTAATACACAATTATAATAATGTTTTACGTGAAATTTTTAGGGCCCACAGTCTAGTATTTTAAGACGGTATCGTTACATTCCCTTGTAGTCACTGCTAGAAATAGATAGCAAAACTGCTAAAAGTGGCCGTTGTTGACAAAAAAATTCTATCTACTTCTACGAATGACTACGAGGGCATGTAGTGATGATACCTTCTAAATCTCTAAATTTGTCAATGAAACCATTTTGATAAACACAATATTTAATATAGCTGCCGAACAAATTTCCTACGCGTTGCATACAACGTAGGAAGGCGTGACGTCATAACTAATTGGTAGCCGTTAGTATGGAGCGTTTTCGGGTGAGTCCAATTTTGTGCATTTCAAACTGTGATATCTCGGGCATTTTTCATGCTAGCGAAATAAATATTATACAAATGTTTCTTTTTTTGAGGGGTAATTATTAATGTAACATAAAATAAAAAAAATAGTCAACATGCCTATTATTATCAGAAGCATGACAACAAAATATTTGCATATCGACAACAATAAAGATTTATGATTATAATTATGATTAAAAATACTAGCTAGAGCATGGGCCCTAAAAACTCCACGTAAAACATTATTATAAACTTAATAACTTATTAAATAAAAACTTCTGACGGCGCCACTTTCGGTCACACAACCGCCTTAATAAACTTACGAGTCGCTGTCACTGTAGCCAGTCACATCCTCATAGAAACCTGTACCACAAGGGGTCACAGATAGGCCTCTTGAGGCACGGATGTCGATGGGGTACAGCGACATTCTCATCTCGTGTGAGAATCGTATTAAACAGTACCTACTCGTGAGACGATTGCATCGATTTCGCTTTTAAGACTGTGAGCATTGATGTGGTTTGATTGAGTTGTTGAGTATAACAATATATTTATAATAACAATAGACATAGAAAAGAAGTAGGCAGTCATGATCAGTAATTATTTAGTAATGTGTAACTAAATGCAAGACGAATATAAATAAGATAAATTTTTCATACACACTATGTCTAACATTGATTTTTAATCCATGACAAATTGTAAAAAACATTCATATAACTAGTCGTCCGAAAGATCTTTTCATTTTACTTCACCTAGTTGTAACAAGTTTACATATTTTTCCAATAGATGGCACTCATCTCATCCGAATCGCGATATGGGTTAGTTGTAAAGATTCAGATAATACTTGTTTGCCTCCTCAAATACCCTGTAGTTAGAGTTGCTCACGTTTTCTAAAAAAAAATAAAAGCTGACGCGCAATGCGTCGTCTTCAGCTTTCTTCAGTTCCTTTTAATCTAATAGCAAGCTTGCTTTGCTTAGCTACTTATTAGGGCAATTGACACATCCATAAGTAAATTCAACTATCCCTCTACTGACTTACTTAATCTGAAAATGGCAAATTGCGTCCAAACGGTGAATTAACTTCGGTAAGTAAGTTCAAATGTCGACCACGCGCGTCAGATGGTGACGACCGACATTGCTACCCTGTAAATAATTTTCTCTTCGAGAGATGTAAAACAAAAAGCTTTTTACAAAAAGCAAAACCTCCTTCAAAAACCCTAAAAATAAGCTCTAAAAAGCAAGAAATAATGTTCAATAATTAAAACACGTCTATTGAAGTCGGGTGGAGCTGGAAATAAATTTTTTACGTATTGTTTATATTCTAAAAGCCCCACCCGACTTCAATAGACGTGTTTTAATTAATCGATTTGAACATTATTTCTTGCTTTTTATAGACAAATTTTAGGTTTTTTGAAGGAGGTTTTGCTTTTTTCCCAAAAGCTTTTTTTTTGTGGTAGGTATGTAAGCCATGATATTTTAAAATAAATAAAATGTTTGAATATCTACATTTTTCAATGGCATACCCCTAGTAATTCAATTTCCACAGGAGTTCCGTTGGGCCTTCGCAGTTCAACTCTAGTCCAAAGCGTCCTTGACAAATAGATAGGTATCATACTATATTATGGTTAAAAACTAACAGAATCGCCCAACTAAAAAAGTCTTTAGTTTCTCTGGAAGACTATCGCGTAGCCAATTTGGTACGTTCTCTTAAAATACCTCTACCTGTGCCCAATCAAACTAACGAGCGCTGCTACGTGCTACGACACCCCGTAGCAACCGGCTACGTGCTACGAGCTACGATGCTACGGTTCAATAAAAAGACGGTCACTTGAGAAATACGCCTAATCTATTTCTTCCTCTTTTCTGCTGAACTGCTTTATAAAAACTTAGTAGTTTCAGCTCATAATACATAATTCTATGACTTCAGAAATAAATAATAGGCTAAGCTTAGCAGTTATCAGAATACTTTAAAAATTCTTAGGCCACGTACGCACTATTAACTCGCAAATAAAGTTCAAAATCAAATAATGATTGTCTCCATTTAGTTACTTAGAAAACAAAGCAATTTATAGAAAACATATTTTGTAAAAAAAAAACTCTTCAATGTGAAAGAACTTGGACAAATATTTATAGTTTAAGGTTAAACATTAGCACGGACGGGATATGTATGTGCCTACAAAATAGCGAGTCACGTGCTAATGTTTGACCTTAAATTTAAAAAAACTTTACCACCTTTTTACTTGAATCTAACTATTTCATTTGTACAATATTCCTATAGGTATTATCTTGTTAGTTTAAGCATTATTGCAGAATGTTTTCTAGCACACGGACTAAGCTTGTTAATACATTGGTAAGTTTTAAATCCCTCTGCATGAACTAATAACAGCAGCAGTATTACAGCACAGACTGGATCATGACACAAAATATTCTGTCTTTTAGACAGAAGGCCCGCTTAAAGAACATAATATTATGTCATCGCGATTTTTTTTGTCAATGCTCACCAAATTTAATGTCAAATTTGGATCATCTCGGGCCACTGACCTCCATTATACAAAGTACGCTGGACTGGCGAACGTCACCAATCGTTTGTTTCGATTTGAAAATCGCCATATTGGCGCTGAGAGCAGTAGATTCTATACTATGGTAGTAGTGAGTGTACTTGGAACTAATTAGTTCCATGTACACTCACTATTGCCACAGTAGAATTTACTGCTCTCAGCGCCAATATGGCGATATTCAAATCAACACATAAAACTGCTGTCATTTCACGATAATAGCCAGTCCAGCGTACTTGTATAATGCAGGTCAATGTCTCGGGCCAAGAAGTTTAAATTCATAGTGTCATAGAATATGAATTTAAACTTCTTGTCTCATGTGTTGCGAGTGGCCAAGGAGTCAAATATGAAGTTAGACCTCAAAAAATGACAAAACGTTGAACCCTAGCAGCAGAACAAAAGACAGTGATTTTCGAATACCGCCAAGCTGGCCTTCTAGGTACTTCTTATTTTAAGGCCATGGTCCAATAATTAGAAACACAAATGACTTTACTCTCCCTAATCTAATGTAATCCTATTACTTCGGACGCGAACCATCCGCAAATGATTGTGGCCACAGATGCCTTTTATTCAAAATGTAATTTTAATAAATAAAGCTGTCACAAAAAACCCTTTAAGCCGAGTAATATGGTAGATGAACAACTTTTACTATGGGACAAACTGAACAACTTTTACTATGGGGTCAAGTCTGAAATCGCGAAAAAAAATTGCTGTTTCATGTAGGGTCATTTTAACCATACCATCAAAATTTAAAGGATGTGTCCAGTCTATGAAACTGAATAACTTTCGTGTCGAATTTCGCCACAAAATTTTGGTCATCCCATACTAAGTTGATCACGTGATTTCTTTGATTTGAATGAATAGTCGATATTTTTTTTTACATATTTGGCCCGTTGGCCGTATGTTCCTTAGAGAAAGTTGTTTAGTTTAATGGACTGGACCCAATATCCTTAAAATTTGGATGGTAAGTTTAGAATAACGCTGTATATTTGATATTTTTGTTATTACTGTTTGTATGAAACAGCTGATTATTTTTCACATTAAACAATTCTTTAAACAACTTTGTAGAGTATTTATAAAGAGAGCTTTTCTATAGCATGGCAAAAGATATTTTTTTTTGTTCGTATTATGTTCAAGCTATTTCATACCAATAAGTAAGAAAAAGCTTTTGATTATTTTGTTATTTTGGTAAATAAACACTTCTTAGCACTTGTGGCACGCAGATTTTTGTTGTTGAGTATAACACAGCAGTTATCGAACGTTTGTGGGTTACATAAGTGTTATTAGATTTTCAATTCCGTCGTGCGCTCTGTTTGTAACCGGTTGGCTGCGTCGCGCTGCTCGATCTGTGCGTCATACGTGTGTACGGCCACAAGTTAGTGCTGGTGCTGGCACAGTGTACTGCGTGATACAGAGTCAAATAGCTTGCGAAGTTGATTGGCAATATGAGTCATCTGAACAGTACTTTCGACAAATCTGAGGTGCAGAACAAGGCAGTAATGAGTATCGATGAGTCACTTATCGAATCGGAATCACCTCCTAACTATATAAAAAATCGCAAGAAGGAATTTAACTCGGACGAAATAACTGCACTTCGTGAGGATATGAAAGTATTTCAAGCCAACTTAACTACGTTGATGAAAGATTGTTTCACGAAGCATAATGAACAACTCGCAAAACTGACTGTAAAAACTGAAGAAGTTGTCAGTTCCATTCAGTTCCTAAGTGATAAGTATGATGATTTATCCAAACAAACGGAACAAATGCAGACGCGTTTGAGTTTGCTAGAAGGAAAAAGTAATTCTAACCTATCTCAGGTTCAGAGGATTGATCATGTGGAACAAAAACTGGATAAGATGGAGCAACAAGTCCGACAATGTAATGCAGAAATCAGTAACCTACCTGAGAGACGCGGTGAAAACTTAATAAATATCTTGGAGGAAATTGGCACAGTAATTAAACACCAGATAGATAGAAAGGATATAGTTACCATTCACAGAGTCCCTCATGCTGATCCAAAAAGCACTCGACCAAAAAATATAATCGTGAAATTTTCCAGTCGAGCAAAGTGTGATGATTTTATTGCAGCGGCAAAAATAGCTAGAGGATTTAAGTCTGACCAATTGAAGATTACAGGTGCTCCGCAGAATGTGTATGTGAATGAACATCTCACTATAAAAAACAAACAATTGTTCCGGGAAACACGCGAAGCGGCAAAGAAAAACGGACTCAAATTTGTTTGGATTAAGCATGGGAGCATACTAGTTCGTGCCAATGAAACATCGCCAGTAATGGCAATACGTTCTAGTGCTGATTTTCATAAGTTTAATAGTATTAAGAACAAATGAATTTTTTTACTTAATTGATTTGTGTAATATTATAGTTCCAGTCAAAATAGTAGTGATGATATCATTTGTTGTGTTGTGTAACGATAGTCTCTTTTGTGTGTATTACTCTGTGGTATTAACTACGAGTTTGTGTTCTCAAACTGCCTGCGTTAGCAATTTATTGGTACGGTTTTCGACTTTTTATGAAAAATGGTATGTTTTTTTACATTTATTCCATTTTACTACATACTTAATTGCGTGTTTGTCACTTAAATTGATATTGGGGGATCATATTTTTATAGTTTTTTTTTATTCACGTTTGAACAATATTTTTCAATTGATATTTTACTGTCATACAATCACATTTAATTTTCCTGGTCAGTTTTTAAATAGTGTTCGAAGTTGTAATATTATTATTCGTAATAACAATAGTTATTACAAAGTGTCTCAATGTTCTATATTCCTAAAGTCACTTCAGGTAAATTTTTGTCGAATATTAATTTTGTACGTAGCCGATGCAATTATAAAACTTTCAATACAAAATATGATTATCTATGTTGGTAAATTTTTGGTAATTTTTAGTAATTACCTAAATTATATGCTTACAAGTTGTTTAGTGTTCCTAAAATTACAAAGTTACATATATTGTTATAATATGGTAGTGTTTCGGATTAAAACAGAATTATCAATTAGTGTCTTTTTTGTGGTTTGTGTGAGTTTTTACAACATAATGCATTTAGTACTTTCGCTTTCGTCAATAAATATTGAATGCTGTGGTACTGAAACATCTAGAATTCTCCTTTCTGGTACCTTTGTGGTAACCAGCGCGCGGGTAGATATCAGCGATATAATGTTAATTTGTTTGATGGATTTATCGGAATGCAGCTTCGGGTATTACTTATCAGTGTTTTTAATGTGTCTTTATCACATTTCGATGTATGGTTTTAACTATAGTCGTATGAATAAAAAATATTTTCCCAATATAACAATAAAAAAAAAAGTCGTGGCATCACTCGCCTATTACAACACAACGTATTTCTATATTTTACGTAAATTAATTGGTTTAGATTACATTTGTTTAAAGTGGATAACTTAACGTTATACTATCAGAATTGTAGAGGTTTAAGGTCGAAATTAAATACGTTGTATACTAATTTGGCTACTGAATGCTACGACATCATTGTCTTGACAGAGACGTGGCTGGTTCCATCTATTAGTAATAATGAAATAATTGACGCGCGTTACCAAGTGTACCGTTGTGACAGGGATCGTTTTGCTACTGGGAAATCGGACGGTGGTGGAATTCTGATAGCTACGCGTCGTGATTTACAGACATTGTGTTTTTCTTTGAATGTTTCTCAATTAAACAATGACTCAGATTGTGCGTCTATACCGCCTATTATAGATTATATTACACTCAAAATTAAATCCAATAAAAGTGATAAGTACCACTTATTGTGTGGATTGTATATACCCCCAAGCCAACCACTTGACGTCTACAGACCACTTTTAGACGCATTGCAGACTGAGGTTCTATGTGGTGAAATTGATAAATACTGTATTGTGGGTGACTTTAATCTACCTAACCTGGATTGGAACCCAACAAATGGATTCCAGGATGTTGTATTTAAAACCGAATACAGTTTAACAGATAAATATTTTTTAAATTTTATTTCCTCAATTAGCGCAGTTCAATGCAATAACAACTTAAATAGTAAGGATCGTATGTTGGATCTTTTTATTTCAAACTCAGAAAAATATGACTGTCAGTCAAACTTAACCCCACTCGTGCCCATTGACAGCCTGCATCCTGCCTTTAGTGTAAATGTTTCATTTGATTTAGCTTATAAATGTTTAACTCGTTGTCCATGTCTTAGATATTGTTTCATAGAAGGGGATTACATGGTAATAAATAAAGAGATTAATAATATAAATTGGAATGATTGTTTGAAGGATTTATCCACCGAACAGTCTGTTTCTTATTTCTATGAAAAAATATTTGAGATAATTAATAAACATATTCCGAAGAAACCCATTAAATCTCAAGATTTCCCCATTTGGTTCTCTCGCCCTCTCATACACATATTTAAAGAAAAAGAAAAATATTGGATTAAATGGAAAAAATATAATAATAAACAGGATTATAAGGAGTTTTCAGACCTTCGATATAGATTTAAAACTTTAAACGATGAATGCTATTCAAAATATATGAATTCTATTGAAGAAAGTTTACGTAAGGATGTAAAGGGGTTCTGGGCTTTTGTTAATAGTCGTAAACAGTCTTCGGGAATACCAAACACCATGAGTTATGAAGATCGAGTATCTAACAATCCAGAAGAAATAAGTAACTACTTCTCGAGCTTCTTTAGTTCTGTTTTTGAACAAAGTCAACAAAATAATTTTAACATTAATGATATGAAATCTGATTCCTGCATTTCTGAAGGTTTGTCTGACTTATCCGTCACTTCTAAACGAGTCGAAGAGGAGCTGAAACGTCTAGATATCACTAAGGGGGGCGGACCAGATGGTCTTCCACCAATTTTTCTTAAATTTTGTGCGAGCTCTATTAGCATTCCAGTTGCAATTCTTTACAACAAAAGTTTGCACGAAGGTTTTCTTCCTCAAATTTGGAAAATGGCGAATATAACTCCAATTCATAAAAGCGGGCCTAAAGACGATGTGACCAATTATCGTCCGATCTCCCTACTAGCCACGTTATCTAAAGTTTTGGAAAGAATAGTTCATGATTTTATCTATCCATCATTACATAATCTTATAATACCAGAACAACATGGTTTTGTGAAAAAACGATCGACCGTAACCAATCTTTTACTATATACTAACTATCTTTTTGAGAGTATTGACGATCGCAATCAAATTGATTCCATATATACAGATTTTTGCAAAGCATTTGATAAGGTAGATCACTCAATTTTACTCAAAAAACTTGCATACAATGGTATAAAAGGTAATCTCTTGAGATGGTTTCAGTCATATGTAGATAATCGAACACAAAAGGTGGTGGTTAACGGCTTCTCATCTTGTGTGGTAAACATCTCATCGGGTGTACCTCAAGGCTCAATTCTAGGTCCATTGCTTTTTGTTTTATTCATAAATAACATAAATGACTGTTTTAAACACAGTAAGTTTCTTTTATACGCCGATGATTTAAAAATTTATATGAATATTAACACATCTGAGGATTGTTTGAAACTGCAGAGTGATTTAGACCGTCTTTCCACCTACTGCGCAGTAAATAAATTACAACTTAACATTAGTAAATGTAAGGTGATAACTTTCACAAAGAAAAATAACCCTATTACTCATAATTATAGTCTATGCAGCACCATACTTGAGCGAGTATCACTGATTAGAGATTTAGGCTTAATGATTGACTCGAAGTTGCATTTCGATACTCACATTGAACAAATTACTAATAAGGCTTTTCAAATGTATGGATTTGTGGCACGAACTTGCAAACCATTTAAAAGATCTGAAACATATTTGTTGCTTTATAAGTCTCTTATTAGATCTCAACTCGAATATGGTTCTGTGATTTGGAATCCCTATTACGCTAAATACAGTGACCGTATTGAATTGGTCCAACGTAAATTTCTTCGATTAGTAAATTTTAGATGTCTTCGCGCGAAACGATCTTATGAAGAATCATTAAATAAATATTCTCTTTTATCTCTTAAAAAAAGAAGATTACTTGTTGACCAGACTATTTTATATAACATTTGTCATAATAAATATGATTGTATTGATATACTTAATCAGATATATTTTAAAGTACCCAACAGACTTCCCCGTAAGGCTAATACCAACACGTACCATTTCTTTTCCCCGCGAACTACCAGAACTAATGCAGGCAAGCGAGCTCCATTAAGGCGTCTAATGCATGCTTATAATGAACTATCTTGTGAACTAGATATAATGCACAACACGTCCCAAAACGTTTTTAGAAATAATGTTTTGAAACTTCTTAATTAAATTAGTTTACTCTAATGTATTCAAAAGGTGGTTTACTCATGTTTTGTACCGTATAATATAAAAATAAAATAAAATATTTAAGTTAATAGATTAGCAATTACTTCATGTAGATATTTGTGGATAACGGTGTTGACTGTACAAATACCCAAAGAACCTATTAATGGCTATGTGTATGTAATCTCCTTGTTCAGTTGTTTGTTGTCCTGAATAAATAAAAAAAAAAAAAAAAAAAATTAGTTTAAAACAAAAACGTTTAAAAATAAGTTAACTTGCAGGATCCACCAACAGCTAAGCTCATTGCAGTTAATAATTTATTAACGCCTTAGTTTTAAGTCTAGCCACTGATGATATAAGCTGACTAAGGCCGGGTCTATAGCGCGTGTTTTGCCCTACGCAATCAACAAAACATTGTTTCGCGAAACAAATTCCTCATGCGGTTTTTTCGTTGAATGTTGAGATGTTTTTGTTGATTGTGTAGGGCAAAACACGCGCTATGGACCCGGCATAATGCATCCCAAAAACTGTTTTGCTAAACATACCGGACGCAGATCAGCAGCGGCCACACGTCCGCCGGAGTCGGATTAGCGTCGCAGCGTCCGGCGCCGGCCGCCGGATCACACCGCACTCGGTTATTAGCAGGCGCGCCGTTGTCACTTCATCGACGCAGCGACTGATACTCAACAATAGTGGCATGGCATATGGCGATATACTTTATTAACAGTACAGTCAACAGCCACAGAATAAAATTCTAGTTTCAAAATATTAAAAAAAAAGTTCTAGCCTTAGTACATATCAATTGACTGTTTCATAATTTCAATTTGATACCTAGATAATTGCCTTTTGCTGTTGATTGTACTGTAACTACACACATTATGTCGTCACAAGTCAAATCACAAGTTTTATAAAGATTTTAATAAAACATATTTATTTACAAAGTTGAATAGGTTATATAATAATAATAAGTGTATTCGTTTATCGGATTATTCGCTCGAATGCCCTTCTCAGAAAAATAATACGATAATCGAATGAGAAACGTTTTGTTTTGATAGTATACTTTTCCAGAATGATATCGAATTTGAAGAGTGTAAAAACAAAATATAATATATTTTTCCATTTACTGGAGTCAGTTGATCTATTTTTCACAAAATCGATAACTATATCCTTACTACCTTACTATCCTTACTAATGTTATAAATGCGAAAATCCGTTTGTTTGTTTGTTACGCATTTACATCTTAACTACTGAACCGATCATCATGAAATTTTGCGTACACGTTGTCAGGGATACAGAGGACATAATGTATCTTTTATCCCGAAAAATGTATTGTTCTAGAGGAATAGAAGAAAAACTTTACACGCAGACGAAGTCGAGGACGGCCGCTAGTCTGTCCATAATTTAGGCATTGACAATAAACTACTCGAATAGTTGTTTGGTATAATAGTTCTTATTTAAATGTAAAGCTTTTATATTTATTACTCTTACGGCCTGCACCAATTTTTACTGCAGGAATTTAAATTCACTAGTGTTACTTCAGCTGTCTGTCCGAGCAGCCTCTGAATATGAAGCAGGCACGCGTACCGCGTCGTGTCCGGATTAGCCGTCCGGTCGCCCGGTGCCGGATCACACGAGCATGTTGTTAGTGCAGTGGTGACTCTGGCAGGGGCTGTCTTTTATTTAAACGACTGTCATTAAAAAACTAGAAAAGTTTAATTAAATTAGCTTATTAGCCTTTCATATTACTGACTAGCAGCCGTCTGCAGTTTCACCCGCGTGGTTCCCGCTCCCGTGGGAATATCGGGATAAAAGTATTTCATGATTTATTCTAGGCTTTCTTCTATCTGTGTGCCAAATTTCAAACAAATCCGTTCAGTAGTTTTTGCGTGAGTGAGGAACAAACATCCAAACCCACAAACTTTAACATTTTATAATATTAGTAGGATTATTATAATAATGAAAACAGCTACTGCTATTATATTCTCTATCATAATTAATTAAATAAGATGTCAACGTCATGTTGGTGGTGGATAGTTCACGTCACTTAGACGTTAGTTATATTCATGAGACGAGAATACAGGGATACCTGATCTATGCTTATAAATAGAATGTATATGAACATTTATAGAACTAATTTAGCCATAAATAGAATCGTATTCGTATAGTTATAGCTGGGTAATTGAAATTAATTAGAGTAAAAGAATTGATTGTTTAAAATGCTTACTTTGAGAGCTTATTTGATGAAATAATATTTTGATTATCTTGTTTTGATTTATACGATGACAAGTAAAAACAACTAATCACATAGATTTTATTAGGTTTTTTAATTTTTTTTTAAATTAAACTCTTTTTTAATGTTTTTTTACCAGGAAGTTAGCTTAACTAGGTTTATGAAATATCGCCTCGTTTATGAAGGTGACTAAGTAATTAGTTTTGCTCGACTGTTTTTCATAATATTCACTTCATTGAATTTAATCAGTTTTGATTAGATTTTAATTAATTATTTTAATAAGCATTTTTTAACGATACTAAAACCTCGTCCGCCTGAAATATAAAAATAAAAATACTAAAACTGACTATCTGGTTCTTCATTCGTGTCTTGAGGACTTTTGCCTGTGCGTGTCTGACCCGTATGCAGACGGTAGCGCAAAAGAAATCGCATGCGTAAGGCAAACACGACAGAAAATGCGAGCTACAGCAAAAAGTGGCTGCTATGAGATTGCATGCGTATGGTAGACCTGTCAGAAAAGATAAATTGTATGAAACGAAAAGAAGGAAGCGGTGCTTACACGTGCGGCCGAAAATCTGCACAGCGGGGAAAATGCCTTAATGGATGCCCAATTAAGGCTGCTATAATTCGAAGGAATAATGTGTTGAATCCTGCTTGTCTCAAAATGACCCATACAAGACCCACGAGCACCGATGAGGTTTCAATCTTTCGCATCTGCGCCGTGCCACTATCATGCCATTGTATCGTGCTATCGTGATGTCGTGCCGTCTACGTGACGCTCAATACAGTACAATTACAAAACATTAACGTTTATTTCGGCCCCTCCCTATTCCCGAATCGCTACGTGCGACCGCTCTAATTGAATTTCTGTCTGACAGCCTGGAGTCGTCTCCCACTCTATGTAGTACTATAATATAGTTTCTCTAATTCTCTTTAGGCAATAATTACCTACACGAGGAAACGGGTGAGACATGATTGAATGTAATTAATAAACAAATAGTAGGTAATAATTGAAATATTAAAATATTCTTATAATTTGTCCTATCTTAGCCTGTTTTTCAGGATTTATCATTGCGAAATATTTTGGTTTCTAACGAAAAACTGATCCTAGTGCATCAGTACTATTAGATTAAATTTGATTGGTAGATGTAGATAGCACCGTTTCCGTCAAACATGTCAGTGACGTTTAAGTGTTTTTTTTATTTAATAATGATCCAAATAATCATATTGATAAAAGACATTGCGACTGCGAATATATTATTAATAGATAAAACTTAAAAATAAAAAAAATCGTGCCGTGTCACTTCCTCCGCGCACTCGCGCTCGTTTGTCAAACTTGTTATCCCTTGCGACGCCACGCACGTGCCACTAGGGCTGTCAGCCACACTATAGTATTCGCAAAATAACTTGGTGGTTCTATGAACTTCGCACGGAACGCTGCGCAGTAGACGAAAACAGGCTTGCGCGGGGACGGATGGGGCGCGGGCGGAAGCATAACTATGGAATTCGACATGTACCCTGCGCGAAATTTCACTTGCACTAACTTCCGAGCCACCAAGTTATTTTGCGCATACTGTAACAGCCTTGTGCCACACGAACCAACGAAGCGAGGCGCTCGCGCGAATCGAGAGCTAAAGACCTCGGTCACCGCTTTTCCATCTACTGCATCGCGTGGCCTGGCTGGCAGGCAGTCGATATTAATGTGGAAATAACTCTGTTAGTTATTCTTTTAGGCCTACAACGTGACTGTTGACTTTGAAGTAGACGTTGACTTTGATTCTAAAGAAATAATTATTAAGCAAAAAAAAACCTGAAAATAAAAACACAAAATTAGCTTCAAAATTAAATACCTCTAAAATGTAAAAAATAATTTTCAAATCATTAGATACGCATGTTATTGTAATAAAACACGTCTAATGAAGTCGGGTGGGGCTGGAGGACAACTTCTTAGAAGAGCCCCACCCGTTTCCCATTCATCCATTCATATTTCAACTTGGGAACAAACCTGACATATAACCTGACGCTTGAATTATTTCAATGGGTTCAGCCGTCTTCGAGTAATCGGCGGACATACATAAAAAAAACATAGTACATACAGCCGAACAGAGAACCTCCTCCTTTTTGGAAGTCGGTTAAAAAACTACGATTCGATTTCGCTTGAAACAATTTTATTACTTAAACTAAATAAACGTAGGTAACATTCTGTTTGGGATTTGTTTCAAGGTTATAAAAATACTTGTAATAGGTATCATCACATACCCATATTAAAACTAACTTAGATAATGGCACGTTGGCAGCCCTAGCCGCCAGTCTTAAAAGATTATCTCTAACCGGCGCGTGGCTCAGGCGCGGCGCTGTCAAAAATTATAAATTACTTCGTTCACATTCATATTTTTCACGTAATCACAATATATCATTGCTAAGTTGTAAACAAGGGTTACTGATAAATCGATACACGTGATTTTTACCATTAATGTTTGTGATGAATGGGGAGGGAGGTGAAAATATATGAAATATGATACAAAATGCGTTAAAAAATGGCTCGTTTCGGTATTAAAATATCGTTAGGCATTATTTTTCTATTTTATTTACCATTTTATTCTTCGAAAAAAATACTTAACATTGTGAATGCAAAAAAAACTTAAATGACATATCTCATTTACGTTTTTTTTTGCATAGGTACCTATGTCGGGTCATTTTGAACTTACCATCCAAATTTTGAGGATGTGTTCAGTCCATGAAACTAAACAACTTTCTCTAAGGAACACAGTCATGACCAAATATGTAGAAAAAAATTTACTCAAAGAGATCACGTGATCAATTTAGTATGGGATGGGCAAAATTTTGTGGCGAAATGCGACACATGTTTCTTAGTGAAAGTTGTTTAGTTTCATGGACTGGACACATCCTTGAAATTTGGATGTTAAGTTCAAAATGACCCGATATATTTTAGTAATATTTTAAAACGGTGTAACCTCTCTCGCTTTGTAATATGACACCACCATCCCCCCCCCGCATCCAACCCCCATACTCCCAACCCCCTACCCCCAAAAAGTGTCAATTTTTTCTGGGACTTAGAAAAATCTCACAAGGCAAAATTATTAGACACTAGTAAAACTTTTTGGTTTCTCATCAGATTCTTATTTTTGGTTCAAAATTAGTTAGTAAATAGGTAACACTATTTTATAAGGTCACTTATTGGGTCTCCTAAGGGTTGCAACCCCTTAACCTTTTTGGCTGTATCTTGCGAACGGGACGTCGTAGAGACACGGGGTTTTTTGAATACTGTAGAGAACGGCAGGGAGAATTTTTGGGACATAGAGACAGGACTGTACATAGAGTCAAAAAATTTTTTGTAGAATTTTCGAAATTCTTTTTTAATGGTTAAGGATAATTTAATAAGGTGCATTACATGGCAAAATTGGTTCGACTCTAGGTAGAGCCAAAAAATTTTGTGACTGAAATTCTAAAAATTTTCTCAGCGATTAGTTATAAGTTGACCAGGTGCACTTTACTACATATTTACTTTGACTCTACATAGAGCAAACGCACAATAAACATAGTCTAATCCTCTTGTTTGCTATTTGATTTTATTCCCGGTTCATAGTTTTTATGTATATAGGCAATAATATTATATAAGGGCATTTTTTGGGCTCCCTAAGGGTTTTTTTTTTTTTTTTTTTTTTTTTTTTTATGCGGCTGCTCCCCGCTTTTTGGCAGGACCTTTTTTTGCCATTCATATTTTTATGCATATCTTTCTTTTTATGCTTGCTTTATAGCTAGTATCTTATTCTTTTTTTGTTTACTATTTTTTCTTTTCTATTATAACAATTTCACTTACTTGCTAATACAGTTCTTCTTAATATTCTTAATATACATATGTTACTTTGTACTAATTTTCTATTATTATGTTTACACAATGAGTAATATGCTCAACTTAAGTATATATTATTATTGCATATTTCTTCTTATTACTTTATCTTATATACACATTCTTTTTTTTTCGCATATTACACTTATACTTTTCGTTGTTTACTTATTTATTGGTTTCCTTTTATCTTATACATTTTGTTTCTTATGTACATGATTTCTTAATATTATAAGTTCCTTTACTGTATTACAGTTCCATTTTACATTTTGTATTGGAATGGCTTAAACATTTTTATTTCCTGTCGTTGGGTCTTAAATCTTGTCAGTCTTTATTCCTGTTTATAACAATTTCAGCTATTTTTCTAGCATACTCCATAAATAGAGTTCTCTCTTTCTTGTTGCTTATTATTTCCTTCAGGGTGTCTTTGCTCAATTTAGTGTCAATTTGCTGTTGCAGAGTGTACCTATCGACATTGTGTATTGGACAGTCGAGTATGATGTGGAAGATGTCCTCGATCGCGACCGGGTCACAAATACAGGAAGGGCTGTCCCTGCGTTTGAATCTGTGCAGGTATGCACAGAACCCTCCGTGGCCAGTCAGTATTTGTGCCGCCAGTCGATCAATGGACATCTTCCTCACCACACCGTAAGCCGCCACCCCATCAGGGAAGAAGACCTTGGTGGTCTCGGCCGTGTTTTCCGATCTATACCTGCAGTCCCATGCCTCGATCGTTTCCGCCCGGATGTGGCGTTTAACGAACGAGATGGGACAGCAGTCATAGTCCGGTCTTGTCTTCAACTTGAGAGCCGCCTCCTTCGCTAGTTGATCCGCTCTCTCATTCCCTTTCACTCCGACATGGGCCCTTATCCAGAATAATGAGACGAGCTGTTGGTTGTCTCTAAGGTATTGAAGGTTACCCTGGATTGCTTTCGTGATCGGGTGTGATGAGTCTGGATCAAGTAGCGTCTGGAGGGCGGATCTCGAGTCGCTGAGTACGGCCGTTTCCTGAAATTTTTTGCCAATAATAATTTCTGTCGCTTGGAGGATGGCATACAGCTCGGCTTGGAAGACTGTACAGTATGGTTCCAGCTTAAACTTCCGGGTAATCGTTTCAATCGGCCCTTCCCAACAGGTCAGGGCGGCTCCAACTTTCCCCTCCAGTTTGCTACCATCTGTATAGATCTTCACTAAGCCTTCTGCCAGTTTGCCATCCTCTTCCGCGTTGTCCAAACATGTGAATTTTGAATTTAGCATCCTGCTGGGGTGGGTGTCATTCATGAACGAGGCTCGCTGTTCGACCTTTCTGCCACTTAGTGCTGCCTGGGGTTTCCCACGCTTTGCCTCAAAAAGCAGGGATGCTTCTTGGATCCGGAGATCCAGCGGAAGCAAACCTGACAGCACTAAGGCAGCGTTAAGGGAAACCGTTTTGTTGCCTTTGACGATTTTTTGAGCGAAGCCTCGTTGTACTGTGTCGAGAGCTTTCCTGGAGACTGCTTTCCGTGCCTCCTTAGACCATACGCTGGCAGCGTAGAGGATAATGGGTTCTATGACCGCTTTGTAGATGGTTTTAACAATCTCCGGATGCAGTCCCCAGGTAGCTCGTGCCGCTCTGCTGACTCCCTTATAAATGTCTACCGATTTTTTGCAAACATATGCAATGTGTTTATTGAAAAGCAACTTATTGTCTACAATGACGCCTAAAATTTTTATATTATCTACTAACTCAATGGCCGTCCCTCCCATTTCCAGCCTGGGCGTGTCGAATTTTAGCTTCCGCGTAATTACCATCGCTTTTGTTTTTTGCGGTGCGAAGTTCAGCTTATTCGACACACCCCACTTCTGGACATGGGAGAGGGCGGCATTGGCTTTTCTTTCGATTTCAGTGGCCGTGTTGCCTTCAACTATTAAAACGATATCGTCTGCGAAGGCTTGGCAATAGACGTCGGCAACGGTGAGTTGATTGAGCAGGGGATCCAAGATTATGTTCCAAAACAAGGGCCCGCCAATGGAACCTTGGACGCAGCCCTTGTTTGTATTTTTACTAAATTCTTCCCCTGCGTATCTCACCGTTACCTTCCTATCTCTAAGATAGCTGTCGACAAGCCTTCGCAGATTCAATGGACAGTTTTTATCCTTTAGCTGGCATACTATTTGCGGCCACCACGCATTATCGAAGGCCCCCTCTATGTCCAGCGAGATCAATGCCATAATCTTCTTCCCATCCAGATTATGTTTGACCCGCTGGATCATGTCATAGAGGGCATCTTCGGTACTGCGTTGTGGCACGAACCCGTACTGGCATGGGTTTAGTTCTGGCAACACGTACCACTTTATACGGCGCATTAACAATTTTTCTAATATTTTCCCTAGTATAGCGAGCAGTCCTATTGGTCTATAAGATTTGGGGTGCGTGTAGTCATCTTTATTGGGTTTCCTCAGAAGGATTATTGTGGCAATTTTCCAGGGCTTTGGGAATGTTGATAGCTGTAGGCATTTGTTGTAAATAGCTAGGGACAATGTGATATCTGTAGTAATGGCCGCTGCACAAATGTCGGCTGTAAAGCCGTCATTACCCGGAGCCTTTTTGGGGTTGAACGAGCCTAGTGCCTGAAGAAGTTCAGCCTCCGTGAATGGAGGGTCGTCAGGTTCAACTTGATTTCCCTCATTCACTTTGGCTGCCCTTCTTCTTACTTCTTTGTGGTCCTCGTTCTCCCCCAAATCGGTATCCTCCGGGTAAAAGCTTTCTGCCATTATGCGGACCGATTCTTTCGGGCTGGTGTTGATGCCGTCCCTGGCTATAGGCAAGTCTTCGTAGGTCTTTTTTGACTTGCCAATCACTCTGTAAATGCCCTCCCACATTGTTTCGCTCCCTAAGGGTTGAAACCCCTAAATATAGTCGGCCATATCTCACGAACCGTGCATCGTAGAGACACCGGGTTTCCTGATTATAGTAGTTAACGACTAGAAGAAATTTCTAGAATCGGTCGCGGAACTCTATGTAGAGCTCGAAAAATTATTTATCATAATTCAGAATTCTATCTCAGCGATCAAACATAGGTTTTCAAGGTGTATCACATGGCATACACGATTTGACTCTATGTAGAGCTAAACAATTTTAAGCCAAAATATTGGAAATCTATTACTGGTGTTAGATATAAGTTGACAGGGTGCACCACACGGTACACTCGAATCGACTCTATATAGAGCCGAAAAAATTTTTTTGGTCTAAATTGCAAAAGTTTTTGCAGTAATTTAAAGTTGACAAGGTGTGCAACGTGGTATACCTAAGTTGACTCTACGTAGAGTAAAAATTTTTTAATTTTTAATTTAATTTTGAATTTTTTAATTTTTATTTTTTACTTCAAATTTATTAGTTAGGACACCTGGACCTCTATTGAGGACAGGAACTAGAGAGTAGGACATTTTAATTGCAAATTAAAAAAAAAATTTATTTTAAAATTTTTATTGTTTTTATCTTTACATTTATTTTAGGACACCTGGGCCTCTATTGAGGACAGGAACTAGATTGTAGGACATTTTAAATTTCGTATTTTAAAATTTTAATTTTATTTTAATTTTAATTTTATTTCATTTACACTTATTTTAGGACACCTGGCCCTCTATTGAGGACAGGAATTAGTTTGTAGGACATTTTAAAATTTCGTATTTTAAAATTTTAATTTTATTTTAATTTTTATTTTAATTTCAACTTTATTAGTTAGGACACCTGGACCTCTATTGAGGACAGGATCGTAGTAATATTTTTTTATATTTGACAAAACTGCTCCCCGGGGTCTTACTCATTATTGACAACAGACACAACACTTTCATATATACGTGCACATACATACATACACATAACACACACACACACACACACACAAGCACACATCCACAGATACACACATATACACACAAGCCTCATACACACAACATCACACACCAACACATCAGCACTCAATAGAACAAACAAACTAGCCGCTCTAACTACCTATTCTGCGATATCAATTTTAGTAGAACAATTCAACTCTAGTCAATTTTTAAATTTTACTTGGATTTATTTTGATTTTATTTTATTTTGATTTCAATTTAAATTTTTAACTTTAAATTTTTGTTTTAAATTTGATTTTGTACTTTAATTTGAATTTGAATTTTATTAATTTTTATTTTTAATATTTATCTTATTTTGTTTTAACTTTCAATCTGAATTGTAGTTTTAGCTTTTGATTTTAATTTTAATTTTATTTTTAAATTTTTATTTTATTTTGAATCTTAAATTCTGAAATTATTATTTAATATAATTTTAGAGTTTATTATTTCAATTTCATTAAATTTATTTTAATCTAGTCAATTCAATTATTTTACAAATTCAAATTTTCTAGTCAAATAATTAGGTAGGTAGTACAACTTTAATCTTATTCTAGTCAACTTTAGTAGGTAGTCTGTGTTAATTTAGAATTGTGCTGTTTACTTCTATAACTTTTACAAATCATTTTAGTCTGTTGTCCGTCCAATTTTATTTATTTTATCGTGTTTACAACTTATACAAATTTATAAATTATTTATTATCTTGTCAATTTTTTAACGTTCGTAAATTTGCGTGCAGCTTGAGACAGTCCTATTTGGTAAAAACATATTTTGTCCCCTCCCCTAACAAACGTACAAACCTAATATGTCAAAAATCCCACCAAAAAAGTCGAACGTTAGAGAGTAATCTATAATTTATAAATCACCGACGAAGCCCAACAAACCGGCTAAATTAGAGCTCGAGATGATCCACCTTCTCCCGAGCATGAAGATTGAAGACATCGTAGAGCACGCCAAAAGGGCCAAAGAAAGGGTGAACAAGGCCCTGGAAACCAGTGCGAACCATAGGTCGGTGACGAAAGACGACAAGATCACCATACAGAAGGAGACAAGCGATCTAGTAGAAATGGTAAACGATTTAGCAGAAAGATTAAACGAGAAAGAAAGAGGTAGATTAAACAAAGAAGTAGTTACACATAAAGTTCAAAACATAAATAGTAGATTTGAAGAGGAGATAGGGAAAAAATTAGAGGATATTTACACACTACTAGAGGAAACAAAGAAGGAGGCTGAAAAATGCACCAATTTACATGAAGGAAGCAAAAATGAAATTATAAAGAAAATAGAAGAAATCGAGAATAGAGAAGTAGAAAAGCCGCAGAAGGCAACATATGCTAGTGTTATAGGACGACAGAAGGTACCACCTAAAACACTCCACTCCCTCATCATCGCATCAACTGATGAGAGGCTAACCAGTGACGAAGTGATGGAGAGCGTCAAGAAGACGGCGGAAGACGATGGTGATGGTGAGTGGATAAAAGTTCAAAAAATGAGGAAAGCGAAGAACCAAAAAGTAATTATAGCATGTGAAAACGAAAAAGAAGTGGAAAAGTTACAGAAAAGATTGGAAAAAGACAAAACACTTACGATGGAAAAGGCTATTAATAAAAATCCGCTAGTAGTAGTAAAATTTGTGCGGGGGGACAAGAAGAAAGAACAAGTAGAAGAGGCAATTAGAAGGAAAATGGAAAAGGTAATAGACAAAAAGAAGGATATAAAAGAACAAATAGATGCAATTTACGAAAAGCGCACAAGGAATCAGCACGTCGCTCACATTGTAGTGAAGGTGTCCCCCGCGATTTGGCAGCAGCTGACAGAGTCGGGGTCTATCCAGCTCCAGTGGGGTATCTCCAAAGTGGAGGATCAGACCCCGTTGATCCAGTGCTCCCGCTGCTTGGGCTACGGCCACATCAAGCGGGTCTGTCAGGAGCAGCTGGACAGCTGCAGCCACTGCGGGGGCGACCATCTGTATGACGCGTGCAGCGAAAAACATAGTCCCCCCTGCTGTTTGAATTGTAAGAAGGCGAACTTGGAGGACAAGGCACACAATACGTTTAACGTAATGTGCCCAATTAGAGCGAAATGGGACAGGTTGGCTCGGGCGAAGGTGGCTTATTGCTAAGATTCCGGCAAAGAATAGCAAACAAGACTATCTAGTTATACAAGCGAACCTCCAAAGAATCAGAAATGCCACAGCTGAACTATTGATCGAGTTAGGAAAAAGAAAAGCCTGTTTCGCTCTTCTCCAGGAGCCCTACATAGGTAATAAAGGAGTCATGGGTGATGTCTCGGGAGCGCGGATAGTCCAGGCTGCTTATGAGGTTGGGAAGAATAACAAGGCCGCCATAGTCGTAGGCAACAATAACATCAAAATATTGCAACTTCCCAACCTCACAACAACTAACATGGTAGCGGCAAAACTAACAACGGCGGACTGGACTATCGGCGTGATCTCATACTACTTCGAACCGGATATTGACATCGAACCCTATGTGGAGCTCCTGAAGAAGATGCTAAAGGATCTTGATTGTAAAAATATAATAATTGGAGGGGACGCGAATGCTTGGAGTGAATGGTGGGGTAGCGTGAAAAGTGACGAAAGGGGAATAGAATTAATGGGCACTCTTAACGATCTGGACCTGAATATTTTAAATGAAGGAGATACGCCTACTTTTGACACCTGGAGAGGGGGGAAAAGATACAAGAGTTCGGTGGACGTCACGTGCTGCTCGGAGGAAATGCTGGATATAATCAAGGAGTGGAAGGTAGATACTAGCCTAACAACCTCGGACCACAACGCAATCACTTTTAAAATAAGTCTTAATAAAATTAATGAAATAAACAATTCGAGAACAACACGAAAGTACCAAACAAAAAAAGTGGATTGGGTGAAATTTAAAGAAGACTGTAGTGAGGAATTTGGAAGAGCAGAATTAAACAAAGAGGCAATAGAAGCAATCATTAATGTAGAGGAATTTGAAAGTAAAATAGAGTCATATATAAACTGTATAGAAAAAGCCTGCAACAGTAATTTAAAATTAAAAAAGGTTAGAAGAGAAGTGAAATTCCGAGGAGAGTGGTCCGAGGAATTAGAGGAAATGAAGAAGGAGAAGAACAGAAAGAAGAATAGCATTAAATGTGCAGCACCGCGCCGCAAGGCGTGGGTGGTAGAGCAGTACGTGACGGCCAAGGAAGAATACGAAGAGGCGATGAATAAGGCCAGAATCGAAAGCTGGAAGGATTTTTGTGGCAAACAGGAGCGCGAGACAATGTGGGAAGGTATTTATAGGGTAATTGGCAAATCAAAAAAGACGTACGAAGACTTGCCAATAGCCAGGGACGGCATCAACACCAGCCCGAAAGAATCGGTCCGCATAATGGCAGAAAGCTTTTACCCGGAGGATACCGATTTGGGGGAGAACGAGGACCACAAAGAAGTAAGAAGAAGGGCAGCCAAAGTGAATGAGGGAAATCAAGTTGAACCTGACGACCCTCCATTCACGGAGGCTGAACTTCTTCAGGCACTAGGCTCGTTCAACCCCAAAAAGGCTCCGGGTAATGACGGCTTTACAGCCGACATTTGTGCAGCGGCCATTACTACAGATATCACATTGTCCCTGGCTATTTACAACAAATGCCTGCAGCTATCAACATTCCCAAAGCCCTGGAAAATTGCCACAATAATCCTTCTGAGGAAACCCAATAAAGATGACTACACGCACCCCAAATCTTATAGACCAATAGGACTGCTCGCTATACTAGGGAAAATATTAGAAAAATTGTTAATGCGCCGTATAAAGTGGTACGTGTTGCCAGAACTAAACCCATGCCAGTACGGGTTCGTGCCACAACGCAGTACCGAAGATGCCCTCTATGACATGATCCAGCGGGTCAAACATAATCTGGATGGGAAGAAGATTATGGCATTGATCTCGCTGGACATAGAGGGGGCCTTCGATAATGCGTGGTGGCCGCAAATAGTATGCCAGCTAAAGGATAAAAACTGTCCATTGAATCTGCGAAGGCTTGTCGACAGCTATCTTAGAGATAGGAAGGTAACGGTGAGATACGCAGGGGAAGAATTTAGTAAAAATACAAACAAGGGCTGCGTCCAAGGTTCCATTGGCGGGCCCTTGTTTTGGAACATAATCTTGGATCCCCTGCTCAATCAACTCACCGTTGCCGACGTCTATTGCCAAGCCTTCGCAGACAATATCGTTTTAATAGTTGAAGGCAACACGGCCACTGAAATCGAAAGAAAAGCCAATGCCGCCCTCTCCCATGTCCAGAAGTGGGGTGTGTCGAATAAGCTGAACTTCGCACCGCAAAAAACAAAAGCGATGGTAATCACGCGGAAGCTAAAATTCGACACGCCCAGGCTGGAAATGGGAGGGACGGCCATTGAGTTAGTAGATAATATGAAAATTTTAGGCGTCATTGTAGACAATAAGTTGCTTTTCAATAAACACATTGCATATGTTTGCAAAAAATCGGTAGACATTTATAAGGGAGTCAGCAGAGCGGCACGAGCTACCTGGGGACTGCATCCGGAGATTGTTAAAACCATCTACAAAGCGGTCATAGAACCCATTATCCTCTACGCTGCCAGCGTATGGTCTAAGGAGGCACGGAAAGCAGTCTCCAGGAAAGCTCTCGACACAGTACAACGAGGCTTCGCTCAAAAAATCGTCAAAGGCAACAAAACGGTTTCCCTTAACGCTGCCTTAGTGCTGTCAGGTTTGCTTCCGCTGGATCTCCGGATCCAAGAAGCATCCCTGCTTTTTGAGGCAAAGCGTGGGAAACCCCAGGCAGCACTAAGTGGCAGAAAGGTCGAACAGCGAGCCTCGTTCATGAATGACACCCACCCCAGCAGGATGCTAAATTCAAAATTCACATGTTTGGACAACGCGGAAGAGGATGGCAAACTGGCAGAAGGCTTAGTGAAGATCTATACAGATGGTAGCAAACTGGAGGGGAAAGTTGGAGCCGCCCTGACCTGTTGGGAAGGGCCGATTGAAACGATTACCCGGAAGTTTAAGCTGGAACCATACTGTACAGTCTTCCAAGCCGAGCTGTATGCCATCCTCCAAGCGACAGAAATTATTATTGGCAAAAAATTTCAGGAAACGGCCGTACTCAGCGACTCGAGATCCGCCCTCCAGACGCTACTTGATCCAGACTCATCACACCCGATCACGAAGGCAATCCAGGGTAACCTTCAATACCTTAGAGACAACCAACAGCTCGTCTCACTATTCTGGATAAGGGCCCATGTCGGAGTGAAAGGGAATGAGAGAGCGGATCAACTAGCGAAGGAGGCGGCTCTCAAGTTGAAGACAAGACCGGACTATGACTGCTGTCCCATCTCGTTCGTTAAACGCCACATCCGGGCGGAAACGATCGAGGCATGGGACTGCAGGTATAGATCGGAAAACACGGCCGAGACCACCAAGGTCTTCTTCCCTGATGGGGTGGCGGCTTACGGTGTGGTGAGGAAGATGTCCATTGATCGACTGGCGGCACAAATACTGACTGGCCACGGAGGGTTCTGTGCATACCTGCACAGATTCAAACGCAGGGACAGCCCTTCCTGTATTTGTGACCCGGTCGCGATCGAGGACATCTTCCACATCATACTCGACTGTCCAGTACACAATGTCGATAGGTACACTCTGCAGCAGCAAATTGACACTAAATTGAGCAAAGACACCCTGAAGGAAATAATAAGCAACAAGAAAGAGAGAACTCTATTTATGGAGTATGCTAGAAAAATAGCTGAAATTGTTATAAACAGGAATAAAGACTGACAAGATTTAAGACCCAACGACAGGAAATAAAAATGTTTAAGCCATTCCAATACAAAATGTAAAATGGAACTGTAATACAGTAAAGGAACTTATAATATTAAGAAATCATGTACATAAGAAACAAAATGTATAAGATAAAAGGAAACCAATAAATAAGTAAACAACGAAAAGTATAAGTGTAATATGCGAAAAAAAAAAAAAAAAAAAAGAATGTGTATATAAGATAAAGTAATAAGAAGAAATATGCAATAATAATATATACTTAAGTTGAGCATATTACTCATTGTGTAAACATAATAATAGAAAATTAGTACAAAGTAACATATGTATATTAAGAATATTAAGAAGAACTGTATTAGCAAGTAAGTGAAATTGTTATAATAGAAAAGAAAAAATAGTAAACAAAAAAGAATAAGATACTAGCTATAAAGCAAGCATAAAAAGAAAGATATGCATAAAAATATGAATGGCAAAAAAAGGTCCTGCCAAAAAGCGGGGAGCAGCCGCATAAAAAAAAAAAAAAAAAAAAAATATGACACCACGCATTTGTGCGGTAGAGAGGAATACAGCGATGTTAAAATGCTAAAGAGCGCGCGCAGATGTGATAACTCGGAATGACACCCGTGTACGTTCGATGCTTTTCTGTAACATCCGGGCTTGTTTGTCTCCACATGATTCCGTAAGTTCGTGACTCGCATTACTGCGCCGCCGATATTAGCCGCATAACCTCGCACGTGCCACTTCATAAATCACACCGCATCCGGGGAATAACTTCCGAACTGCTGCTAAAAAATCGAGAGACCTACTCTAATGGTTCCGTTGTACGCCCGTAATTAACGACTTTTGATAATCGGCCAGAAGACTTCGCTAACAATTTTTGATAGCTGGAGGAAAACCGTTGAACTGTAGCTAAAGCAGGCTATTCACGCTAGGTTATGCATGACGGTTTTAACCGAGCTGCAAAACCTTCATGCAAAACCGAGTTCAATAGAGAACACACACGCTAAATTATGCATGACGGTTTTGACCACATGCATAACCGAGCGACAAGGTTGCATGAACAGAACAGGCATGGATAACTGCATAGTTTTGTCACATACACGCTAGGTTATGCATGACGGTCTTGACCACAGGCATAACCGAGCTGCTTGCATGAGCGGCTTGCATGAACTGGCATGCAGTATTATCCCATACATGTTAGGTTATGCATGACGGTTTTGACCTAACAGGCATAACCATCATGCATAACCTAGCATATATGGTCGCCTTTAGACTTGCAAAATGAAAATGCAAATGGAAATGAAAAATATTTATTAAAACAAGCTCACATAATAAGCATTTTAAATCGTCAATTCTTTTATCCTACCACCCATTATTCTGTTTTATATTTCTTTATTTTACAGAGAAATTTATAATTTTATCTTCATAGCATGGAGATTATTGGCAGCATTAGGCGAGTACATTGAGGTGAATACAGAATTCAACTTTGCTGATTTTAGGATTAGTATTTTTAACTTACTATACTTCCGTGGTTGGGTGGTTTGTACGTCAGTTTTCTTTGTGAAGACCCCCAGGTTCGATTCCCGGCCGGTAAAATGTAGTCACACTATGTATATTGTCTCAGGTCTGGGTGTGTGTGCTACTACCGTTATCTCCCTAATATCACGAACTTTTGCTCCTTAATTTGGAATTAAAGTAATGTATGTGACAGAGTCCAATATTAATTTATTCATGAAACTAAATTTGAATTGTTGGCAATAAGGCATCCTTTCTGTATCAATAAAATATAAACTATCCGATGACTCGCTCGTGGAACCCTAAAACCAACTTCAACATTCTCTCTTTTAATACCGTTACAAGCGCGGCTAGTGCTGTTATTGAATTCCATCAAATTGTTTCCAATTCCAATGCTTCCGTTACGTGTGCTCTCAAAATGTACCAAATCCGATATTAAATTGGCAAAGGAGAACATTTCGATTTATACAAAAACATATTTTGCTTATTCTCCCGTACACGATTAAATATTTGCCTCAATAAATCTGTTTTATTTCACAAAATTTGCATGAGAGCAGTCATTAGTTTCGCTAACGACTTTTGCGTTTCCATATCGCTGTGTTTATCACTGTACAGTTAGACAAATTGGTTTTTTATATCATCCGCTGCTCGTAAATCAACTTGTGCTGCGAATTGAGATATTAATGCGTCAATGGAAATTGTATTGTGAGCGGGGGCTTATCGTCGCTGTTGTGAATTATTTATGGACTCGTGTAAATGTTTATCCGATCTCATGGTGCGGGGGATCCGTAATTAACGGCACCGAGATCTGCTGTGGCAAAATATCAAAGCAAAATGGTTTATATTAACCCACCATGCGATTATAACTAATACTCAGCAGTGACGATGTTAATAGGCTGATGATGAGTCACTGCTGCAGGTTCAGGATCTTAATCGTAACTACCTTACGATTTTTAAATATATTTAACTTTTTCATACAAACATAATGTTTTGAATAAGATTTCTAATTACGTTTGAATATTGATTGATTGCGCAGCCACCACTATTTGCTGATTATCTATGCATTGATTGGGTCAACTTTTTGTTAGTCATATACGTTAGGACATTGAAATCTGTATGTTTCATTTAACATCGGAAGCAAATCAGCCAGTGACTGTCTTATTGGTTATGAATTTATGTTAAGTTTCATTACTTTTATTTAATTCACAGATTACTTGAAAAATAGTATGAGATGCCCTACGTCGTAAACTCTCTGAATGAAAGGCTTCATATATGAAGCTGAGAAATGACTCACGAACCACTCCGCCAATCAGAGCTGGCTACATTGTCGCCGTCACTTTAAGAAAGGTTCATCAGATAGGTTGGAGCCCCATCAGATTACAACTTCAATATCCTTCGCAGGCGAAAATAACTTCAGAATTACAGAATAACTATTCTTGCTCTAGTTATAATAGAAAAGGCTCCGATCAATCATTTATTTACCACAGTAGTGTTATCTTTCCATAAGCAATGAAGAAACGAAGGATCAGCGAAAGGTACTTAAATACGAATGCTAATATTATGAAACGCTGGTTCATCTTAAAGAGAATGTAAAAAACCTTCATCCCACCCACGGTATGAATCGCACAAGGACGCTTATTGAATTGGGAATGTCTGAAAAAAATCAAATTGGCTGAATATTTTTTATAGGTAGGAATAAGCTCCCTTACCTACTAATACAAAAAAGTTTTAGAATTTTCCGTTGCGTAAAAATAAAAATAAAATAAAAATTAAAGTCTCTTCGACTTTACAAATGCGTAAAAGTAACAGCAGAATGGAGATTATACCTTTGCCACCACCTACTACAACAACAACACGAATAAATAATAAAAAGTTTTGACATTTTGACATTTGTCATTTTTGGAACTTTTTTTAATACCACGTTATGGTTGTGGCAGGTGGTGGCAAAGGTATAATTTCCATTCTGCTGTTACTTTTGTATATATTTGTCAAGTCGAAGAGACTTTAATTTTTTAAAACTTTTTCACGCAACGGCCAATTCTGAAAATTTTGCTATTACTAAGGGAGCTTTTTCGTACCCATACAAAAATATTAAGCCAATTTGTTTTTATTCGGACATTCCCCATTCGCTATTTCATAATATCATGGTATTAAAATAAATTCAATGTTTAAAAAAAAACAAAGTAAATACTGGCAAAATTACATTAAAAAAGTTGCTAAGTATGAAACAGCGAATTCAAAAAGTATCCTTGTGCGATTCATACCGTGGTATGAAACACCCATGGTATGAATCAAAGAAAGACCCAAAATCTGAATACAAAGTTTCTGTAGTTCTATTATCATGAAGTAACACAGAACAGCATGCATCCCCAATGAGAGCTATCGTTTTTTAGCTCACCAGTTGGCGCCACAGTCGCGAGAGGTCCTGTAACAGTTTGTTTACTATGGCCCCTACGGCCCTATACGGGTGTGAAAGTGAAAAATCTTAGATAATACCAATTTACCATTTGTGCAGTTCCGTTTTGTTCTGAAAAAGCTTTTTTCTAAGATTACCTGTTAGCTAAGAAGCTACGCTTTTAAAGCACTGACGCTCATTGACCCGTAATTCATATTTGCCTTTAAGAATCTCGTATTGCAAAATAATCACAACATTTTATTTATTTTAGAAATAAACGCGCGTAGCTCACACACAAAGTATGACATTTGACGTTTTGATGACCTCACGCAACACCAGTGCCTCTAGCGGCAAATTCATACTCGTTAGCCCTCATTGCATAAAATCCCCATATTAGTAGTACATACATAGCTACACTGACTGTACCAATGTGTCCAATGCAAATGTTCCAACCGTCACTCGGCTTCAATAGAACTGGGTACTTATTGTCTAATTTCAAAATCTATCGTAATTGCTTTCAAGATGTGATACATTGATGCTTCTTTTTGGCACAAATAAAAACTTACCAAAGGAATGCAGCAATGTGTCACATCCATCTGACAAATGAAAGCGATTGCGATAGATTTTCGAAATTAGACAATAAGCCCCCTGTTCTGTTCCATTAATTCACTAGTTTGGAAAAGTAGTGATTTGGAAGTGCTTCGAAAAATGGTAAAAATAAAAAAAAAATAGTTTCGTATTCAGCTGCACAGCTAAAGAATAATATAATTTAAGTTAAACTCTCAAGCAATCGAAAAATAATTTAAATAATAAAAATATCATTATGTACTTCGAATACTACTTTGTACACAATTATTTCTATAATTTGAAGAGATTTCGAAAGGTATGAAGATACCTTTCGAATTTTCAGAGTCCGTCCTATTCCACTGTCGAGTTCCAAAAAGCTAAAATAGATGTGTTCTTTATCTGATAGCGGGATTATATCCGGGTCGAAATGTGTCGAGTTATTTGCATGCTTGTTGTTATTTTCAACCTACAAAAATAAGGTTTTACGCACGGTAAACACATGAAAGGTGCGGGCTCCGTACAAAGAAAACATTTAAAATTAGGTAACAAAAGTAAATTGCGCAGGTCCTATCTGGCCGCGTCCGACAGTCCGACAACTGTTTCATACATTTTATATTTAATCCAGCGTTTAGCTGCGCCCTGATGGCCACGCGCCGAATAAAACATGTGACTATGGGTTAAGGCTGCCCATTCACGTAGGTACCGACAAGTTCCCTGAATTTGTTGGTGGGTTAATATGGCAAGTTCTGAATGCTACAATTTGCTCTTGACTGACACAAAAACCAAGAGTAGATTCTCATTTCGATGTTTGTGTAATGTTTTATGTATTTAGCCCCAAAACCGAGGGGTGATAATTTGTTAGATATAAATAGAAATATTGGGAGAAGAAAAAAGGTGGGAACACCGTCATCAGATTTTTGTTATAAAAATTGTTTAAAAAAAACAAAAAACCGACTTCAAAAAACCTACCTCTAAAAGGCAAGAAATAATATTCGTAACAATAAAAACACGTCTATTGAAGTCGTGTGGGGTGGAGTACAGATTCCTTTTATATTCTAAAAGCCCCACCCGACTTCAATAGACGTGTTTTTATTATTACGAATATTATTTCTTGCCTTTTAGAGGTAGGTTTTTTGAAGTAAGTTTTTTGTTTTTTTTAAACAATTTTTATTTTTTTATTTTTAGTGTAGGTACCTTGTAGGAAGGTATATTATTTAGATAGTAAAATCGGCTCAGCCAAACGTGAGATAATTGCGAAGAAACATACATACGGGTCAAACTGAGAACCTCCTTTTTTAAGTCGGTTAAAGAACTACACAGATATGCCTCTTCCAACAAAAAAATAATTATCTTATTCAGTTCATAAACAAAGAAGTAATACGACCATTATCATCGAGGTAAATCACACAAAATCATACTATTTTCGCGCTTTTTTCAAGATTACTTGAAAAATACTTAACCGATTTCCAAATTTTAAAAAATGGGACCAACTTGGGAGCAAGCCTGATCTAATAACGTTTGAATTATTTCAATCGGTTCAGCCGTCTTCGAGTAATCGGGGTACATACAAAAAACAAAAAAAACGGGTCGAATTGAGTACCTCCCTCCTTTTGAAGTCGGTAAAAATGAAAATCACAGTTTCCGGTAGGTACTAATTGAACCAAGTCACGTTTCGGCGTAGTTGGACGCACGTATGACTTCGTTCCTATACAATGTATAATTACATTAAAATGTATAATATGGACCTTCAAATCGCCTAGGTTCTAAGACACATAAAAAATTGGCAATTCAATTAAAGTAAAAACTTTCTAACACTCGTGAGTCGCAGCCGGCTCGCTTCCAGTACAAAGGAACTAAACTTTGCCAACTTTCAAAAGCACTTGACGCAAAACAATATCGCTTAAAATTAATCTGGGCCAGGCAAGAAACCTTCACTAATTTCTATGTTGGATATTATTTTTAACGTCGAGAGAACAGATTAAGCCGGCTCTAAGGACATGCCTTAAATTGCATGGAGTGAAATTAAATTAACTTTAAAGGCCCTTAATGATAATCTTGTCGTATTAAGCGACGGCACAATGTGTCTCAATATTACTATGTGACAGACATTACAGTTACAGCTTACAACTCTTGTAAACACACTACAGCACAAAACTATGCTCATTTTCTAACGAACTATTATTTAGATATTAATAAACGATTACTAAGAATTGAATTCATTCGCAACGAACGAATTATTTAGCGCGCATATTGCACCGCGGGGCTCTGCTAAAGCTATAGGGTTTCCTAGAATGACGGTGCCGTCATATTACGGCCGTAATTTTGCGGTGTAGAACGTTGTCTATGTAAATAATATGGCGCACCGTATTATATTTTGCCGCCGCCATATTGTTTACATAGACAACGTTCTACGCCGCTAAATTTCGTCCGTAATATGACGACACCGTCATCCTAGGAAACCCTAGCTTAACCAGCCTCAGTCGACAGCAGCAGGACGCGAACGCAGACGATTTCGTGCGGCCGATGATAAAAATCAATAATCCTTATCCTTACTATACTTACTAATATTATAAATGCGAAAGTCCGTTTGTTTGTTTGTTTGTTACGCCTTCACGTCCTAACTACTGAACCGATCATCATGAAATTTTGCATACACGTTGTCAGGGGTGCAGAAAAGGACATATGGTAGTTTCATCCAGAAAAAACGTACATTTTCCGATGGATAGCAAAAAACCTATCCACGCAGACGAAGTCGCGGGCGGCCGCTAGTTAGCAATAATTTATAATGATATAACCAAATATGGATAATTAAATGAAATAAACGTTTAGTAAATGTATTATTATTGCTAATGCTATACCTAAACGTTGGAATAATTCCAATACTACTTTAAAAACTGACCTGACTGTCCTTAGTAGTTTATTTCGTTATAGTTCGTGACAGTCGGCTCTCGCAACATCAAATATCTGCTTTGCACACTTGTTGAAATAAATAAGTATTTAGTACTATTCTTTGAATTATTAATGTGTTAAATGCATCCTTAATTTATAAATAGATTTTGACGGACTTTATTATTTAATAACACCATAATAATATTCTGTAGGTATTATTCATTTAAACAAATTTTATTCTTTAGAAATGGACTTGTCCGCCCAACTTTGAAGGTTCATAATAATACGCAATATATATTAAAAATCTAAAAGTTTAATATATTTACGATTTTTATTAGTATTTCGTTATTTTATTGATTAGTCATCATCCCAATTAGTCCAAAAACAGTATCATGATACGACTTACTACATAAGCAAGAAACTCGTGAGATGGCAAGCTAAATAGTTAATATTTTTCAGGATTATGAAAAAACTACTAGCCAGATCTCTGTAAAAAATTTATGGGACTACACACGAACTTTTCTTATAATAGTATAAATCAGGTAACAACAGCTGAAGAAGTTATGTTAAAACATACATAAAAAATTTAATGAAAAAAAAACTTTTTTAAAAACACGTTTTTATTACAAAAAAGTCGGACTAAAAACATTAAAACGGACTAGTAAAACAGACTTAAAAGTTTTAAAAATATTTTTTTCTGTAAATTACAGAAATTTTAAACCTAAAAACGTGGGGCGGATTTTATAAAATATTATCATCCATATTGTCTTTAGAAAGAAGAAAGAAACACATTTATTAACAATACACACACATACAGTAGGGTAAAGAGAAGAAAGTAATATACAATGAATTAACACGTTACAAAGAATATGAGAGACAGGTACATTAAACAAAGAGTGTGCAAATGGGCCCCGTCTCAGTAAAAAAACTCCTGAGTCTTCTTAGATGGTCAGAATAACTCAGAAGCAGACTGATATTCTGCCTGAGCCTAAACACAGTAAGTGGTCAGCAACACAACACATTATCGGAGGACAGAAAAAAAACACATAACGACATTAAAAGAAATTAAAACAAAATTCATAACAAGAAAATAGGAAATAACTATATAGACAATAATACACACAGCCATTTAAGTATACATATTGTAAAGCGCTATGAAGCGTGATTTATTTGCCTAAAAAAAACACCTTTATTTAATAACAAAACGTCATTTCCGGTTCGATATTATCATGCATGACATTGATGTCAAACGTCAAATATAAATCCAATCATTCCAATAAAGCAAGAAATGTGAGGAAAAAGTAATAAATTGATGGTGGATGAAGAAATTTAATTATAGTGTAGGTGGCGTGGACGTGGCAAGCATGTTACGCTACACCTCGTGGACAGGACACAAAGTGTGGTATCTGGCCAAAGTGCATTGCGAATTTAAAAACCGACAGAACTGAGAAACGTAAGATGAGATAGTGAGGAAAAAGAAGAAAGGACGCGGGAACATGATAGATATTTTACCAAGCGACGGTGGGTGGCATGTCGGTGGCTAGACCCTCGAAATAGCAAACGCGTCGTGAAAAACCCAAAGGTATGAGTTACATAGACGGTTACATAGTAGACTTTTGTGTCTCGATTAAATAGTTTTTGACGTTTTTTTTTAATGTTATTTTTGTTTTCAGATCACGCATTGGTGGCGGGAGGACATTCCAGCACCGAGATGCAGCGAATCGAAATGACCCGTGAAAAGCCATAGTTCGATGCTTTGGAGTAGAAAAGACGTGAGTACATGCTCTTTTTGGATATCTGCTGCGTTTCCATGCCCATACAAGCTTGCCGCGGAGATATTGAAGCTTTCCTGATCTAACAATGTCGAATAGCATGGATGCTAGGTGAAATTTTCTACGAGCCTCCATCTTGAGCAGATTTGCAGCATTGAGGAAAGGAGTGACATGAGTACGAGGCGGAATATGGAAGTGTGACGCCCGCCAAAATAATAATTTTAAAGTAACACGTGCTTATAACAAAAATATTCTTTAGCCAATAAATTTACAAATCTTGGCGGGGTAATAGTTTCTGAAACAAAGGGAATATGTTCTTTTGTGTACAAACACCAAACTTTCAAAATTGTTAACAATAAAGGCTTGGGTCAGGAAGGACGGCCTTATTGTGTTTGTAAAAGTTTCCTGTCTTAAATACCAATTTCAATAGAAAGATACACAAAGGGACGTTAAAATAAATGTATCAGTTGTTTTACAAAAGAGGATTTGAACATTTGGCAATCATAAAAGCACAAATGTGTTTAGAAATGGTCGGCGCAAAGAGGCGAGGTTAAAGAGATGTGAGAACAATAGCTTTGAAAATATGGTAAAAACCCAAGAAATAGGGCTCGTGGGAAGATTGGGAAAAATTAGCTCGTGGTTGGAGAGGGGAGACGCGCTCGAGGCATTCGAGTTTGGGTGACCGGACAAAGCGGACGGTGTCGCTGGTCGTAAGGAAATCGAGCAACTGCGCGCGCGCGTTTCGGGAGTACGGGGAGACATACTAAAGTTGCGTGACGAATCTCACCTTAGGTGTCGCGAGTGTTAGTGTTTAGAAAGCAGATACGGGGCAAGAGAGCGGCTAACCAAGTAAGTAGTGCGGGTCGACGTAAACCACACGAGTCTACCCTGGTGAGTCTAATTTACGTATTACTTATAGTATTAAGTGTGTAGGGCGTAGGGTTAGGTAGTGCGTGACTTATCTTAGTGTATTAAGGGTGTAAAGTACTTGAGTTGTCCCTGCGTAACACTCCGCAGTGTATTTAGTTTATGATGTCATTTCGCGTGTTTAATGTACTTCTAATGGTCTGCCTGATATTAAATCTGACACAGTGAAGAGTGTCAACTTAGGCACGTAGTTAGGAACCCACCAATCGATATCACACAAAATCGGGGTTCATCATTATTCTATTAGGGCCGTTAGATAAGAATCAATGCGGTACCACTGAAAACCGGGATTCTTAAAATCAGGAGTTCTATTAGGGCCTTAGGATACTAGCTATTCGATTAGAATTCGGAGAGGCCATTAAAGTATTCGTTTCCTTTGGTAAAAGTAACTATAAAACAATTGTTGTATTAAATCGGTGGAGGAACCATTGTTTGGGTCGGGTTCCACAGAGTGTCGCGGATAGCGCTAGAAATCTAGGCTATACTGATCTAGATTTCTAGTTGGTGGTGCGACACCTCTCCCCCCTGAGGGGGGGCCGATATTAGTTATTCTAATTAATCTTATAATTTAAATAATTAAAATAATTTATAAAAATATCGTTGGGACAAACTCAAAGTAGGGTGTTGCGTCACAAATGGTGCCATCGTGACCAGAATGTCCTGCATTAAATGTATTGATTCAGGTCAATACAACGGACATCGTTATTTCTTATACCGTAGGGGTTTTATTAGCACGACGTATGGGTCCTATATAAAACGATTATAGCCATTATAAGTATAAAGGGGTACAATTACAGAAGTGACATATAAATCTAATGTTTAGTTGTAATTTAACTACGTAGAGGTCTGAGGGGGGGAAAAGTTCATAAATTCACTAAAGTTTCCAAAAGATTTGAATGCAGAAAGCTTATTTGGAATGCGCGAAAACCTTCCAGGTTTCATCACGGAAACGGTGCGACGGGTGTCTGCACGGATAGGCGTGAAGCGAGCCGAGGGCGGGTCGCTGACGAAGGCTGGAGATAGATAATAAGTAGTGGTAGAGGGGTAAGCCACTAGCAAGGTAAGCAAATCCTTATTCTCCTTTTATAAAACTTAAAGCATGAGTAGGCGTAGGCGGTTAGTAGATCCCATTGAGGATGACATTCCTCCTGAGGAGAGGGAACCCCAGACTTCGAAGAGGGCGCGGAGTAATGTCATGGAGGCGGTTACGTCTAAATTAGATATGATAGTAGGTCAGTTAGAAGCCCTGAAAAAACGTGTTGAACTTGTCGAAAATGTACCTAATAATATTTCTAGAGAAAACGTTGCAGTTCGAAACAATCAGGGAGTCATTGCAACTCCAATTATTGCCACAACGCACCGCGTCGAAGAAGTTCGACAAAACGATACGATGAAAACTTGTGATACACCTGTGGACGATTATTATCATTTTTGTGGTTCCCCGTCTGACCGGCCAGTGTTTGGTGATAGGAAAAACAAAAATCCGGCTAGGTTTATTAAAACTTTAGGTAGTTATATTCAAAGCAAAAAGGGCGAGGGCAAAGCATTAACAATAGCTTTAGGTAGTTTGGAGGAACCTGCTCGACGAATTATGGAGATTTATAGCGATAAATCTCCATAATTCATGAATATGTACGTAATACTTATGAGGATTTTAGTAGGGACTTTCTAAGTGTATTCTGGGGAAATAAGGAGCAGGGAATAGTATTACATCGTATAAATAATAGCGTTTGGGATCCCATGGGTCTAACGTCCATGGAAGAACATTTTGCAGAGATGGTCGAGAACGCTAGATACCTATCTCAACCTCCAAGAGAGACCGATGTAATCGACCAAATAATGCGTCATTTCCCGGAAAAAATACAAATAGTTTGGTTTGCTAGACGTAATGCTAGTACGTTTGTTGACGGAATCGAGTTTTTACGAAGCATCGAGAAAAACATTCGTAGTAATATTAGTAATAATACTTCGAGAAATACAGGAGAAGTAGCGAGGGGGCGTTGGAATGAAAATCCTCACAGAAATAGGTTTATAAGGGGCCCAGGGCCTCCGGAGCCGCAACGCGCTTTAAATCGGAGACAAGTACATGCTTTAGAGTTCGTGACTGAAGGAGAGAAAGATAGTTCGTATACCGAAGCTGGGGCACGTGAAAACGACTATTCGGGAAACGTCTAAGTGTTGCTGTCTTGGGCTTGATCAACTAACAGAAAGAAAAATTAGCTAAGCGTTTGAAAATAGTTCACCCTGTGAATCCTTACTAATATTATGAGTGCGGGGGTCCGTTTGTTTGTTTGTTGCGCCTTCACGTCTTGACTACTGGACCGATCATCGTGAAACCTTGCATACACGGTGTCAGGGGTGCGGAAGGAGACGTAGGTGCCTTTTATCCCGAAGGAAAGTGTTGTTCCCGAGGGGTGGCGAAAGACTTTCCACGCGGACGAGGTCGCGGGTGGCCGCTAGGTTATAATAAAATTAAGAGGTAGTTGGGTTCTGTATTCATCATCATCATCATCATATCAGCCACACGACACCCACTGCTGGGTATAGGCCTCCCCTAAGGATCTCCACAATGATTGGTCCTGCGCTGCCTGCATCCACTGGCTTTCCGCGACCTCCACCAGATCGTCGGTCCACCTTGTCGGGGGCCTACCCACGGAGCGTCGTCCGGTGCGCGGTCGCCATTCCAGAACCTTTCTGCCCCAACGGCCATCGGTTCTTCTCGCTATGTGTCCCGCCCATTGCCACTTCAGCTGAGCAATCCTTCAAGCGATGTCGGTTACTTTAGTTCTCCTGCGGATCTCCTCGTTTCTGATTTGATCACGTAGGGAAACGCCGAGCATGGCTCTCTCCATTGCACGCTGAGTGACCTTGAGCCTCCTTATGAGACCCATAGTTAGCGGCCACGTTTCACTGCCGTAAGTCATCACTGGCAACACACACTGTTCATAGACTTTCGTCTTGAGACACTGAGGTAAGTCGGACGCGAAGATTTTTCGAAGCTTCCCGAATGCTGCCCACCCGAGTTGGATTCGACGAGAGATCTCTTTCTCGAAGTTGGACCTACCTAACTGGACTGCCTGTCCTAGGTATACGTAATGGTCAACAACTTCAAGTGTAGTGTTCCCAACATGAACTGGAGAGGGTACAACATGGGCATTTGACATAATTTTCGTCTTATCCATGTTCATCCTAAGACCCACTCTTTGGGAAGCACTACGGAGATCTTCGAGCATTGTGTTCAGGTCTTCCATGGTCTCAGCCATAAGGACTATATCATCGGCAAAACGAAGGTGTGTTAGGTACTGGCCATTAATGTTGATGCCGAGTCCTTTCCAGTCCAAGAGCTTAAAGATGTCCTCCAACGCAGCTGTGAACAGTTTCGGAGAAATAACGTCTCCCTGTCTCACACCACGCTGCAGTTGGATAGGATTTGTGTTCTGGTTCTGTACTCGGATCGTCATGGTGACATTTTGGTATAAGTACCTCAACACCTCGATATACCTATAGTCCACTTGGCACCTTTGGAGAGACTGCAGCACCGCCCAGGTTTCAATCGAATCAAAGGCTTTCTCATAGTCCACGAACGCCAAGCAAAGTGGCTCATTATACTCCTCAGTCTTCTGTATAACCTGCCGCAGCGTATGGATGTGGTCTATGGTGCTAAAGCCTTTTCGGAACCCGGCTTGTTCGGGAGGTTGGAAGTCGTCGAACTTCCGAGCGAGACGATTCGTAAGGACTCTCGAAAACAACTTATAGACATGACTCAGAAGCGAGATGGGTCTATAGTTCTTTAAGAGGGACTTGTCACCCTTTTTAAAGAACAAGATCACCTCACTTATGTTCCATGTCTTTGGCGTTCTGCCCTGGACGATGACGGAATTAAAGAGCTTCTGGAGGACTTTGAGTATCGGCTTACCGCCCGCTCTCAGAAGTTCTGTAGTGATACCATCGTCACCCGCCGCCTTGTTGTTTTTCAGCTGTTTGAGAGCCATACTAATCTCGCACAGGCTGACGTCCGGGATATCTTCGGTATAGTGTCGGGTAAGCTTGGCTCTGGGGTCTTTAGCCTTGCTTTCAACAGGTGTCTGCGTGGAATATAACTGCCCATAGAAGCTCTCGATCTCCCTCAGGATTTCAGGCTTTGATGAAATGATGCGTCCGTCGTCAGTTTTCAGCTTCGTCATCTGGCTTTGCCCAATAGACAGATCTCTCGCGAACACTTTGGAGCCTTTATTCCGCTCGATGGCCTCTTTAATACGATTCGTATTAAATTGGCGAAGGTCGCTCGTCAAAGACTTAGATATCTGTCTATTAAGCTGCCGATAACGATTAGCATCTACTGAACTCTGGAGCCTCATTTCACGTCTCTGATCCATGAGTAGGAGTGTGTGGTCGGAGAGTTTCTTTATCTTGGGACGGCGGGTCTTAAAGAGCTTGGACCCTACCGTACGGACAGCATCCACCACCATGTTGTTTAGATCGTCCACATCTATGCTGTTCTCAAGGGCTTCGAAGCGGTTTTGGAGTTCGAGTTGAAAGCTCTCGGGGTTTTGAATATGGGCCGGCAATGGTCGAATTGTTGATTTTATCAGTCGAGATCTTTCCAGCTTTGGGTTGATATTCAATGTGCCACGTACCAATCGGTGATCGCTCCCCGTCTTAACAGCGTTGATCACAGTGACATCATTGAATATTTGCTTTTTCGTCGACATGATAAAATCTATCTCATTTCTGACTTCCGATGGTAGTCACGTTGTTGACAAGGGACTAGTGGACGATGAACCCGATACCACCTTGGGACTGTTGGTCGCCCTCCCGGTAGTAAAGCAAGTTACCGGAGTTGAGGATTATCGAGTCCTCTGCCGCTCTTCGGACTTCAGATAAGCCGATAATGTCCCAGTGTACCTTGCTGATAACTTCTTCCAACTCGGTTAACTTCGCGTCGGTCCTTAGTGTGCGCGTGTTATAGGTTGCCAGGTGCAGTTGTCGTCGTTTTTGGTAGCCGAGCCGCACCCGGGGATTCTTAGCACCCCCTGCCCCGCCGTTACCGTAGCCGCTACCGTAGCTAGGAATAGCGGGGCTGCCGGGGACTGGGGGCCAATTTTTTGATCCATTATGCATGAGGGGGGGGGTTTGCCATAATCGCCACGCTTGGCAGGCGGGTTGGCGATCGCAGTAGGCCAAGGTTTTTTTGGAGACGCTGCTGCCCGTCTCTTGAAGGCTATGCTCCCTTAGTCGCCTTTTACGACACCCACGGGATGATAGGGGGTAGTGCTATTCTAGGCCGGCACATACACGGCACGGGTTCTGTATTAAAGATGGTAAATTACACGTGTCAAAGCATGGTATTTAACTTAATAATGTAAATACTACCTAAAAGATGTGAGATTAGGGGAAACGTACCGAAAAAGGGGGTTATTCTATGATGATGTAGTGTATTATAGTTAGTACTTATAGTTAGTAGCGGTTAACACGTTGAACGCCGTGAAATATTTTAACTATTGCCATTTAGGCCATGGGGGACAAGGTTTGGGCCACACATGTATGTTCCGTTCAGGCCACGGGGGACTACATGTGACCGCGCGATAGAGGTTATTTCAAACGGCTCTGTTGAGCTGGTGGATACGTTTAACTAACAAATCTGTATTGAACGGGTCCCCCACGGCCCCGTAGAGTAGTCAAGTCTAGTTGGTTTTTGAAAATATGTTATACTTAGAAAAAAAATACAAGTTTCTTGTCTATACTTAATACTCGCTGACTAGACAGACGTTGTCCTGTCTTAGTTATGAATATTGAATTCGAATTGGTATTATTAATGAAAAGTTGGGTTCAGAGCTGATATTAGTAGGTACCGTTCCCGTTCCCGTTTGATTTCTCGTTTTTATTAGGTTGCTTTCTCGTTTGTGTGTTTGTTTGTGTGTTTGTTTGTTTCTCCACAAAGTTTGCGAACGATTTTATACTAGCTTCTCAATGAGCTAGAGATTTGAAACTTTGAGCATAGGTCAGAACTGGAAGTCAATGCAATATTATGGTGTCATTGAGCTGATCTGATGATGAAACTGGAGGAAGGCCACAGGAAATTTATGATGAAACCATACAACCCCATCGTGTTTGGGTTCGTTAGAACCGACTAGACGAGTACTCTAATGGGAGACGAGGTCCAGGTTCTGATGATGAAGCTGGAAAGCCATGACATAGGAACTCAATATTGAAACCATGCAACCCCATCGAATTTAAACTCGTTTGAATTGTCTTGATGAGTACTTTATCGAGAGTCCTTACGAATCGTCTCCTGAACACAATGCTCGAAGATCTCTATAGTGCTTCCCAAAGAGTGGGTCTTAAGATGAACATGGATAAAACGAAAATCATGTCGAATGCCCATGTCGTGCCCGCTCCAGTTCATGTTGGGAACACTACACTTGAAGTTGTTGACCTTTATGTATACCTAGGACAAGCAGTCCAGTTGGGTAGGTCCAACTTTGAGAAAGAGATCTCTCGTCGAATCCAACTCGGATGGGCAGCATTCGGGAAGCTCCGAAAAATCTTCGTGTCCGATTTACTTCAGTGTCTCAAGACGAAAGTTTATGACCAGTGTGTGTTGCCAGTGATGACTTACGGCAGTGAAACGTGGTCGCTAACTATGGGTCTCATAAGGAGGCTCAAGGTCACCCAGCGTGCAATGGAGAGAGCCATGCTCGGCGTTTCCCTGCGTGATCGAATCAGAAATGAGGAGATCCACAGGCGAACTAAAGTAACCGACATCGCTCGAAGGATTGCTCAGCTGATGTGGCAGTGGACTGGACACATAGCGAGAAGAACCGATGGTCGTTGGGGCGAAAAAGAACTTGAATGGCGACCGCGCACCGGACGACGCTCCGTGGGTAGGCCTCCCACAAGGTGGACCGACGATCTGGTAAAGGTCGCTGGAAGCTGCTGGATGCAGGCAGCGCAGGAGCGATCGTTGTGGAGATCCTTTGGGGAGGCCTATAACTAGCAGTGGGTGTCGTGATATGATGATAATGAGTACTTTGTTGAGAAATAGTTTCCAGGGTCTGATGATGGAGCTGGCAGAAGGACACAGAAACTCTTTAATAAAACCACGCTACCCCATCAAGTTTGGGCTCGTTTGAATCGTCTTGACGAGTACTTTGTTGGGAAATAGTTTCCAGGGTCTGATGATGGAGCCGGAAGAAGGACACAGGAACTCTTTAATGAAACCACGCTACCCCATTAAGTTTGGGCTCGTAAGAATCGTCTTGACGAGTGTTCAGATAGGAGATGGTATATTTTTAGTCTTAGCTCGTTAACTAAAAAGCAGAAAATAATTATTTACTCAAAAAAATATTTAAAAGACAAAAATAAATTACGTGTCATAAGTGACTTACAAAACGCGTTCTAAGGTCTGTGACTAACGAACGAACAGAAAACTGCGCGGGCGTTGCGGGAACAGTGCGGCGGGCGGGGGTGGCCGACACCGCGACCCGCGCGGCCCCTTGTAACGGAAAACCGAATTTCTATCCTGGGAGGCCACGGGGGACATCTATTGAGTGACAGCTGTATTTACGTTGAAAAAAATAAATAAATTGATTATTTTAAATTGCGTTATAGATTTGATGTATTTCCTGTCGAATAGAGCAAAAAAAAAAGGAAATGAAATTTTTGACATTTTAATAATTTTTGATTGGCCCCCTGTACTAAAGTAGTGGGGGTCACATGGTATCCCCCATGGCGTTCAACGTGTTAAGGGTTATACTTATCACAAGTTAGAGTATGGCAGTTAAGTTGATAATGTGGATGCTGTAATTCTATTAAGGAGAAAAACGGAAAACCGAAAAAAAATATATATAAAAAAAACAAAAACAAAAAGGGAGAAAGGGGTGTCGTATCGGAAGTAGGCTTATTTTATAATATTATAGTGTGTAGTAGTTAGTTCTAGAGTAGATAGGTCCATTCTGTTTTATCAGACTTTGTTGCGTTAAAGATTTAGTAAGTTTTAATTAAATGCATAACTATAATGTAAAACGCTCAATTGGTTTCTGTCTCAATTCCATATTGCCGGACGTCACGCAAGGATAAGGCAATGTATCCTGTCGTACTCATCGTAGCTGGCAGGGGAAGCTGCGTAGGAGTACAGAGCTTACGCGGTTATACGTGCCGGAATGTACTCAGCTACAGAGTACCAGAGGGAAGGACAGATAAGTTGCATGTTTCGCTTCGTTTCAAACACTCTTCATTTCGTATTAGCGTAAACTGTGTCTTACTGATGGATTCTCCAAAATTAATCTATATATATAAAATTCAAAGTCCTGACTGAGTGAGATATCAACGCACAGCCCAAACCGTTGAACCTAGAGACTTGAAATTTTGCACATAGATACCTTATATAGTGTAGGTATCCACTAAGAAAGGATTTTTGAAAATTCTATCCCTAAGGGGATGAAATAAGGGATGAAATTTTGTATGAAAGTCCCTCAATTTTAAAGCTAGGACCTTCAAAATTTTGTGTTTAGGCTGATGATTGAAAATTAATAAATACGTGTCTCAGCGTTTTTCTAAATTCTACCCCCGAAGGGGTGAAAAGGGGTATGAAGTTGTGTATAGAAGAAAATCCTTAATTTTCGAAGTAAAATCGCTAAATTTACAATTTAGGCTTACAGATGGAAATATAACGCAACGTTTGTTGTTATTGGTTAGTATTTCAACCCCTATGGGGATGAAATGGGGTAACTAAACCTAAAATAGATATGGATGTCGTTATTGGGGTTTTCAGGGATGATGATTGCGTAAATGACATTTATTTTGAAGTCCAACATGGTCGACATGATTTAACCCCTAAAGGGGTGAAAATGGTGTTTAAATTTGGTATGGAAAATAATATAAAATAGACACTACAACTTGAAACTTCGTAGGAGCATGTCTAAAAATAAATAGACAAACATATATTTTGTGCTTTTGAAAATCAACCCCTTAGGGGTAAATGGGGTAACTAAACATAAAAATCGATATGGATGTCGTTCTTGAGGTTTTATGGGATTGTGATTGCGAAAATGACATTTATTTTGAAGTCCAACACGGTGGACATGATTCAGCCCCAGGGGACGGGAACGGGAACGGGTTCGCGAAAACGAAAGCGAACGCGAACAGGAACGGAATCCGGGAACAGGAACGGGACCAAACGGGAATGGGAACGGGAAAGTATAAAGAAACGGGAACGGGATACTACTAATATCTCTGGACTCAATTCTGATAATTGTAATAAACTAGCTTCCGCCCGCGACTTCGTCCGCGTGGATATTAGAGAAAATCCTTAGGGAACCTTCATCCAGGATCCGACCAGCCGTTTTTACGCAATTAGGCGGGTCCGGACCAAGCGCGCAGCCTCGTGCGAGGCCTGCCACACGATCCAAACGATTTGCCTCGCGAGGCAGCGCGCTTGGTGGGGACCCGCCTAATCGCGTAAAAACGGCTGGTCGGATCCTGGATGAAGGTTCCCTAAGGATTTTCTCTAATATCCACGCGGACGAAGTCGCGGGCGGAAGCTAGTCAGTAGATAAGGGACAATGATAATTATTCTGGGTACTGCGTGGATTCGGAAAAATAACAATATGTAACTATAGGCATTTTTTTTGCTTGTGTAGGGAGCTATGGAGGTTATTTTCTAATAAGATTTTATTAGAAGCGGAATATTTGATCATTAGAGAAAACACAGATTGACCATCCATTTTCGGAAAGACTTAGCACATAGCTGCAGTAAGAGGGAGCTCACATGCTGAACAAAAGATCGGTTAATGATCAGGCATTCATTTAAATAAAAACATACTAAGTATAAGCATTTTAAGGTTTAAAATAAGTGTTGCATTTGAGTTAGCGTGAAGTAGAGGACGGATCGTATTGGAGATGTTTAATCCACATTAGTTATAAGCAATGGCTGGGGGTGATCATCTTAACCTAAATCTACCTGTTACTCAAATTATTTTATAACGTCACTAATTAGGTACAAACATTGACCTAGGGGGAAATTTAGTGTTTCCTTAGTAGGATAAGATGAAAGGTTAAATTTTTTACATATATTTTTACTTCTTATTGGATAACTGGACCTGTATATTAAAAGTTTAGAACGGACGCTTTGTAGATACGAGGGTGGATCCAAAAGTTCTAAGCCCGACCATGAAAATGAAAGAAAAGTGGGTCTGAAATAATTTTTATTTTTCGACATAGTCTCCGTTTAGGTCAATGCATTTTTATTTTTTTTATTTATTTTTTTTTTTTTTTTAAATTTATTGTGCATAGAAACAAGGTAACAAAAAAACAGATGCTGTTGTTAATTACAAAAGGTATCACTGGTTTCTACCTTTACAGGCGTATACACATTAAAAAAATTACGTTAAAAAATTAATACATTACTTCTACTTATAAACTAGGTATTCTTGTGTACTATAGAAACATTTACATGCTAACCACTCTCTAAGAGCAGATCTAAATTTAGAATACTTATATTCCTTAAAATCTTTGGGTAATTTATTGTATACTTTAATACACATAATATTACAGTTCTTAGATACTAAGGCTAAATTTGTCTGTGGATAATGAAGATTATTTTTATATATAGAACGCAGATTTCTACTTGTCAATTGTTGTTTTTGAATAAATAAATTTTTATGTTGATGAACAAACAAACATATATCAAATACGTAGAGACAAGGTAGTGTTAGCAAATTGTATTTTCTAAAATAAGGTCGACAGGAATCAGTTTGTTTAAGCCCAAATATGGCTCGAATAAATTTTTTTTGGAGAACAAATGCCTTATCGCGATCAACAGAATTTCCCCAAATAAGAACTCCATAGCGCAGGGATGAATTTACAAAGCCGTTATAGGCAGTGATAGCAGCATCCTGTGACACGATTTGACTTATACGACGAAGCGCAAAAACAAATCTATTTAACCTTGAGCAAAGCTCGTATATGTGTTGTTTCCAATTACAATAACAATCTATAGTTATACCTAAAAATTTCATACAATCTTCAGCTTCTATAAGTTGTCCATTATAATTAATGTTAAGTGACTGACGTTTTCTTTTATAACTACCAAACTGAATGTATTTTGTTTTATCGATGTTTATCTTTAAGTTATTTTCATCGAGCCACTCAATAACTTTTAATAAAGCTGTGTTAATACAATTTTCAAAGTAATTTGAGTTTACATTTTTATCGCCTTTGATTACAATTGTAGTATCATCTGCGAACAGAATACATTCATGAGTTATGCTTTTGGGTAAATCATTTATGTATAAGAGAAACAATAGTGGGCCCAAAATGCTACCCTGCGGTACTCCAAATTTATTTACGTTAAAGGAAGATTTGTAATATTCAAGGCATTTACTTTCAGGACTCCATCTTTGGGTTATCACACATTGTTCTCTTTCTGACAAATACTCTTTTATCCAGTTCAAACATAGTCCACGAATACCATATTTGTAAAGTTTAGATAGGAGACGTTTATGGCACACAAAATCAAAGGCCTTTGTCATGTCAAGAAACAGAACCGTTACCGGATTATCATCATTAAGACAGCTGGTTATTGCTTTAATTAATTTAAAAATAGCTAATGATGTACTTTTGCTTTTCCTAAATCCGTTCTGTTCCTCTTTTATTACATCATGCTTGTCAAAAAAGCTATTTAATCTACAAAACATTATTTTTTCTAGAATTTTTGAAAATATTGGTATTAATGTTACTGGCCTGTAATTCTGTAGTGAAGTCTTTGCGCCTTTCTTATAAAGAGGTTTAACAATGGACTTTTTTAAGATATCTGGAAAAGTGCCTTCTAATAAAAGTTTATTGATAACAAATGTGAACGGTTTAACGATTGCTAAAATACTCAATTTGACAATGTCTGTGCGAATTTCATCATAACCAACAGATTTGGAATTCTTTAGAGAATATACAGTCTTTATCAATTCGCTTTCCGTTACTGGATTTAAAAATATTGTAGACGATATAGTATCTATATTTTCATTATGACCATAAGAAATGTTAGCTTTATGACACTCTCCTGAAACACTATTTATAAAATATTGATTAAAAATTTCGCAAATCATTTGTGGATCAGTAAATTCTTTTCCAGATTCACATACTTTTTCTATTGAACTTGGAGTATCACTTTTTGTATATTTATTAATTATATTCCATACTGCTTTACATTTGTTATCCATTTTATTTATATGATGTAAATTATTACGTTTTTGAGACATTTTAATACATTTTTTAAGTATAGATGCATATACTTTATACACTGAACTATATTTTTTGCGGTCATTACGATAACAAAGGTGCAATTTACGTTTATTTTTACAGCTGTTTACAATACCTTTGGTTAACCATTTTGAAGTATGTCTTCTGGAAAATTTCTTTACTTTTATACATGGGAAACATAAATAATAAAAGAGTTTATATAAACTATAAAATTCATTGAATAATTCCGTGGCATTTAATCCACTATCATAAATAGTTGAAAACGATAGACTCTTAAGACATTCAATGAATTTAGTTTGGTTTTCGATACAGTAATCCCTCTGATATTCATACCACCATTTGTTAACAGAGGATGTTTTCTTTCCTTTTATTGGGATCTTGAGTAGTTCTGCTTTATGATCTGATAAGCCCAATTCGTGGACACTAGATTTACTATTTCCAATATTAGTTGCTATCTGATCAAGACATGTTTTGGTATTTTTCGTAATTCTGGTGGGCTCATTTATTTTCATTTGCAAATTACAGGTTTCTAACAATTGTTGTAGTTCCGTGGATACATTAGTTTTTGTCAACTTATCAATATTCCAGTCCCCGCATATAATTATTCTTTTTCGTTTAAGTTTACACAAATAATCTAAAAGCTCTGATAATTTTTGAAAAAATGAAGAATTTACTGAAGTTGGGGTTTTGTTGGTATAAATACAGATGACAATAATATTATAAGATAATAGCTCTAGTCCACAACATTCAAACACAAACTTTTTTGAAATCTTTTCTGGAATATCTAACCTTTTGAATTCTATATCTTTATTAACCAGTATAGCGACTCCTCCACTTTTCGATTTTTTCCTAGAAAACCATGCTGCAGGGGTTAAGTTACGTAGACGCAGATTAGACTCAGTTCCTGCTTCCATATTCGTTTCACTAAGACAAACAACATCTATGTGAAGTCGTTCTTGTTTCTCCAAATTATTGATTGCACATTGTAATTCATCTTGTTTATTCAGAGCTCCGTTAATATTTTGATGCAAAAGTAAAATCGAAGAGTTGAAAGTAGTTATTACTTCTTCTTGTGTGCTTGATATAGCATCACGTAAATTTGGAGAATCTATAATGTCATCATTTACGAATAAAAATATTTTGTCTTTCTATGTTATTTATAAGGTTTTGAACATTAAGTAAGATTGTTTGCATACCATCTTTATTGAGTTTTCCTGTTCTTGTAGAAAACATTGTTAATTCCAAATCACGATTAGAATCAAACATTTGTATATCCTGGTGTTTCTTGATATCATTGTATAACGCTTTGTTAAAGATTTCGATCTTGTAATTAAATATGGGTGCACCGCAGATATATGTTGGTGGAACTAGGATGACGTTTGTGTGCACAATATTATTCAAAACTTTTCTCATATCTTTTACTAAATTATTATAATTCTTATGCTGGTAAAAGTCGTCCTCTCCTAGCAATATGACACAATAGTCATTGGATCCAAATTCTTTTATTTTTGAGTCCAATCCTTCCAGCAGTTGGAGTGCTCCTACTCCATTTTTTATATAGTGACAAAAATCATATCGCTTGCCCAGATCCAGATTGTTTATAATTCCCAAAATATTATATGCATTTGAACTTGATAGCATGCATAGTTTTTGTCTTTTTTCCTCTCTGTTTTCTCTTTCTTCGTCCATATTTAACATTTCTTTTGTTTTAGGTTTATTATAATTATTTAACTCATTTTGTAACACTTTTATAGAATTATCCATACCAATTATTTCATTTTGTATGTTATCTAAACTTTTTTTTAATTCAAATAACTGCTCATTGATATTCTCAATTTGAATGGAATTATTTAGATTTATAGAATTTTTATTATCCAAGTCAGAAATTATCTCTGTAATATCTGATGAATTTCTACTAACTTTGGACTCTTTTGGATTCTCTAAGCACTTTAAATCTTGTACTGGCATTGAAGTATTAATAGAGTTTTTGGGTTTCTCAGATATTACTGGATCTCGACATATAATTTTTAAAAAGTTTATTTTCCTTGTAAGCGTTTGAATAACTCTATTTAATTCGTTGTTTTCCAAAATTTTATTTTCAAGCTCGTTTTGTACACAGTTTAGTTCTATTTTAATTTTTTCCAAGTCGTTCTGCAAATCTTTAACAATGTTTAATTCACAGACATTTTTGGCACTTCTGCAAATACTAATATTTCCAATATGTAAGTTATCAATGGTCTCATTTTGAATTAAGGATTCATAGGACTTTGAAGTTCTTTTACAAAGTTTTCTGTGAGTAATATTCTTCTGAGCGGAATAATCCGATTGTATGTTGGGAGGATCGTTCAACACTTTTGAACTTTTTACTGAAGAATGTACTGGTGTTGATGTAGATGGTACTTTTGATAATATTTTTCCATCACTGTTTTTATTCACAGTTTTTGTATCATCACTTGAACTTTTTGTTGATGCTCTCCTTAAACAAATGTCACAAATCCATGTTTTTTTTCTCTCAGGTGTCATTGTATTGTTAAAGCGTTGTATTGAGACGTTAGCACAATGCAAATCATACTTAGATTTGCATTTTAAACAACATAAAAATTCTCTTGTAGGCAATGTTTTCTTGCATTTTGAACAAAATGCCATTATTATTTATTTACGAAAAATTCAATAATAAGTAAACACAAAAAAAAAATGTTCTCAAAAAAAAAGAAAATTAAAAGTCCAAGTTCGGATAGTAGGATCGAACTGCGGGCCTCAACTTCTTCCACCGGACCTGTAACTTGGTTATACCTTCGAAAAAAAATGATTCCTGAAGGTTCTCAAAATAATCATTTACTGCGGCTATCACCTCGTTCCTGTCCGAAAATTTCGAACCACCTAAGTGTTTTTTTAAATTTGGAAATAAGTGGTAGTCTGAGGGGGCTAAATCCGGCGAATAAGGTGGATGGGGCAATATTTCGTAGCCACAATTATGGATTTCAGCCATTGTTTCAGCTGAAGTGTGAACCCGGGCGTTATCTTGATGGAACAACACTTTCTTCCGTAACATACCCGGCCTTTTTTCTTTGATTTCTTCCCTTAGTCGTCGTAAAAGGTTACAATAATAACTTGAATTTATAGTTTCGCCCTTTGGTAAATAATCCACGAAAATAATTCCCTTTGCATCCCAAAAAACTGAAGCCATGACTTTGTTGGTCGACAAAACAACTTTGGCTTTCTTTGGAGTTGGAGAGCCAGATCTTTTCCACTGCTTCGATTGTTGCTTAGATTCAGGAGTACGGTGGTGAACCCAGCTTTCATCCATGGTAACAAACCGGGATAAAAAATCCTCTGGATCTACCTCAAAAAGCTCCAAACAGTCACGGGAAATTGTGAAACGAACTCATTTTTGTTCAGCTGAAAGCAATCTCGGAACCCAACGAGCAGAAACCTTATGGAACCCTAATTCTTGAGTTACAATATTTTGTACCCGATCATAACCAATGCCTGTGATCTCAGCTATCTTACTGATGGTCAATCTTCGGTCACTCAGAATAAGATCACATATTTTTTCAATGTTTTCCTTCGTGGTAGAGGTTGAAGGCCTACCGCTCCTGGGGTCATCTTCAATACTCTCCCGACCCTGCTTAAACTCAGCCACCCACTTTTTTACACTGGAATACGATAGAGCTGACTCACCAAAAGTGCTCACCATATCTTGATGAATATCTTTTGGTGATAGGCCTTTTTTACTGAGGTACTTGATCACTGCTCGGTGTTCAATTTTCTCCATTATTGAAAAAGATGTCAGATAGCATCAAACAAATGATCACAAAAAAAATATGGCTTGCAGTATCGGAACAAAACTTCGCACATTTACTATTGAAGAACCATACTAAAGAGTGAGGGTAAATTTACAAAACTGTCAAAGCTATTTCTACGTTAGGCCACGAATTTTTGGATCCACCCTCGTACAATACGTTTAGAGTAAATGCTCTGTGAAGGATACGGAAAACGGGTGTCATTCGATACTTATCATTGTTGCATATGAGAAACATTAGGCTGGGTCAGCGGCATACAAAGTACGAAACTAATTGGGACCTTAATTATTCAAGAACCATTAAGCATAATAAAATTATAATAGTTTTCTAGTGTGAAAACTCATACGTCTCGAGTTGTCTCGTCGTCTGATTTTCAGAGGGGGGAATGTGACGCCCGCCAAAATAATAATTTTAAAGTAACACGTGCTTATAACAAAAATATTCTTTAGCCAATAAATTTACAAATCTTTGCGGGGTAATAGTTTCTGAAACAAAGGGAATATGTTCTTTTGTGTACAAACACCAAACTTTCAAAATTGTTAACAATAAAACAATAAAGGCTTGGGTCAGGAAGGACGGCCTTATTGTGTTTGTAAAAGTTTCCTGTCTTAAATACCAATTTAAATAGAAAGATACACAAAGGGACGTTAAAATAAATGTATCAGTTGTTTTACAAAAGAGGATTTGAACATTTGGCAATCATAAAAGCACAAATGTGTTTAGAAATGGTCGGCGCAAAGAGGCGAGGTTAAAGAGATGTGAGAACAATAGCTTTGAAAATATGGTAAAAACCCAAGAAATAGGGCTCGTGGGAAGATTGGGAAAAATTAGCTCGTGGTTGGAGAGGGGAGACGCGCTCGAGGCATTCGAGTTTGGGTGACCGGACAAAGCGGACGGTGTCGCTGGTCGTAAGGAAATCGAGCAACTGCGCGCGCGCGTTTCGGGAGTACGGGGAGACATACTAAAGTTGCGTGACGAATCTCACCTTAGGTGTCGCGAGTGTTAGTGTTTAGAAAGCAGATACGGGGCAAGAGAGCGGCTAACCGAGTAAGTAGTGCGGGTCGACGTAAACCACACGAGTCTACCCTGGTGAGTCTAATTTACGTATTACTTATAGTATTAAGTGTGTAGGGCGTAGGGTTAGGTAGTGCGTGACTTATCTTAGTGTATTAAGGGTGTAAAGTACTTGAGTTGTCCCTGCGTAACACTCCGCAGTGTATTTAGTGTATGATGTCATTTCGCGTGTTTAATGTACTTTTAATGGTCTGCCTGATATTAAATCTGACACAGTGAAGAGTGTTAACTTAGGCACGTAGTTAGGAACCCACCAATCGATATCACACAAAATCGGGGTTCATCATTATTCTATTAGGGCCGTTAGATAAGAATCAATGCGGTACCACTGAAAACCGGGATTCTTAAAATCAGGAGTTCTATTAGGGCCTTAGGATACTAGCTATTCGATTAGAATTCGGAGAGGCCATTAAAGTATTCGTTTCCTTTGGTAAAAGTAACTATAAAACAATTGTTGTATTAAATCGGTGGAGGAACCATTGTTTGGGTCGGGTTCCACAGAGTGTCGCGGATAGCGCTAGAAATCTAGGCTATACTGATCTAGATTTCTAGTTGGTGGTGCGACACCTCTCCCCCCTGAGGGGGGGCCGATATTAGTTATTCTAATTAATCTTATAATTTAAATAATTAAAATAATTAAAATAAATATCGTTGGGACAAACTCAAAGTAGGGTGTTGCGTCACAGAAGCAAGACCTAGCACAGGCATTTTGCACGCGTTGGATGAGTTTTTTGGTCTGGGACAGAAGACATGGACCATACACAGTGTCACAATAATTTAATTTGGACAAAACTAATGACTCACACAGCTGAGTCCTTAGCTCTTCGCTCAGATAGGGTCGTATTTTGTATAGTAACTTGAGGCTATAGAAGCAGTTGCGAGCACATTCCGCAATGTGTGTTTAAAAATTTAGGTGGACATCTAGGACCAGCCCCAGATTTCTGACCTTTTCGACTCGCTCAATGTTTTCCCCATTTAGAGTGACATTGAATGATGAATTTTTGTTAAAATTGTGCAGATTGTATCTTGAGCCGAATAAGATGAGATTTGTCTTTTTGGGGTTCAAGGTCAAGCAATTTCGCTGGCACCAAGCACTCACTTGAGACAGGTCATCATTTATTTTCACCACAGCTGCAGTGTGATCAGAGGGTGGGAATGAAATGTACAGTTGCAAGTCATCTGCATAGAGATGATATTTGCAGTGAGTAATATTTTTTTATTATGTCTGCACTGTATAAAATGTAGAGAATAGGGCCTAAAATTGACCCTTGAGGCACGCCGCGCGTTACGGGTAGGGGGGAAGATTGAACTTTAGTCCTATCAGTCTTGGTTATCTCGACATACTGCTGCCTGTGTGAGAGATAGCTGTTGATCCCCCTAAGTGTTTTTACATCAACTCCGTAGTATGACAACTTCGACAGCAAAAGAGTTGTATTAATTGTATCAAATGCACGTGAGAGATCAAGCAAGACCATGGCGCTGACCAACCCCTGGTCTTGAGCTGTCAAAAGATTGTCTACTACATCGGCCAAAGCCGTAGCAGTACTATGCCCTCTGCGAAAGCCAGATTAAAACTGAGGAAGTATGTTGTTGTCTTCCAGATATTTGGTGAGTTGTTCGCAGACCACTATTTCTAAAACCTTAGAAGCACAGGAAAGCAGACTGATGGGTCGAAGGTCTTGCAGCGTATCAGGTTGGTTGTTTTTTGGAAGGGGTTTGACAACTGCAACCTTCCAACTCTTAGGAAATGTGCATTCCCCTATGGACCTATTAATTATGTGAGTGATGGTTTGCAATGATTGGGGGAGGGTTAGTTCTAACATTTCTAAAAAAATGCCATCGTCACCCTGTGCATTTGATTTGAAACTTCTAATGATCTTCAGTACCAAATCCTCGCTGACTGGGTGCAATGAAAAAGATGCCGTGCTGTATCTGTGATGCTCCAAAAAAGTCAGTTGGGATATTGACACTCTATTGTCCCCGGGTGTATTCAAAAAGTGTGCATTCATTTGATCTGGGTTGTCCATATGAGTAGGGAGGTCCAATTCTGATTTTCTGTTTATTGATAGAGTATTTTTTAAATTTTGCCAAAGTTTTTTAGAGTTATTCAAGTTCTTATTTATGTGACTATTGAAAAATCATTTCTTTTTACTTTCAATAGCATTTATTACTTCCTGCTTCATTGTCTTGTAATTATTTTTTAAGACTGCTGTTTTTGACTTTTTGTAATTAATGTGATAGCTATCTCTAAGGCTCATCATGGTTTTTACCGTGTCAGTGATCCACGGATAAGAAGGGTGCCTGAATTTCCTTTTTTAAATGGGAGCATGAAGGTCGAATAGCATCCTCACACTGAGAGTAAAGGCCTTCACTAGAGAGTCAACATCCCCCAACTCATTTAGACTGCTCTACTTAATGGAATCAAGATCTGAATTCAGTTGGTTCACAAGTATATCCTTCATTGGTCTATAAGTTAGCCAGCGCGGACTTGGTCTATCTATCTTAATTTTGAAATCTGCTGCCACCATCGCATGACCACCCAAGTCTGGAGAATATTTGACTTTGACTTTCAGTGCCTGTGCATTTGTACAGATCACGTCTATAAGGCTTTCACTATGGTCTGTAAAATGAGTGGGTTCCTCTACCAGCTGACACAAGTTAACAGTGTGTAAGAATTGATTAAACAGCCTGGCCATACTGCTGCTTGGATCGAGGAGGTTGATATTAAAATCTCCAAGCAAAATTATGCAATCAAATTTTGCTAAGGAGACGATGGAGCAGGTGATGGCGTCTAGGAAGATGTTAACGTCCTGCCTCGGGGGCCTGTAGGCCAGTTCCAATAGCTATGTCCTGGTTGTTTATGCGCACACTCAACCACATCTGTTCCATAGTAACCGCTATGGGGTGTTCGCAGGTACGAGCGTTAATGCCTCTACGTATGTAGAATCCAACGCTACCCCCACCACGACCGTCAGATCTCAGAATGTGCTGCAAGCGGTAGCCCGGCAACCTAGGTGCCTTATCGTTCTGTCCCGAACCCAGCCAAGTCTTATTTATTGCCATAAGGTCCGGAGCCGTTTCCTGCATGGCCACTATGAACTCCTCATGCTTAGTGCCTAGTGACCCAGCATTAAAAATACCAACTTTTAGGTTCTTAGAACACATCACATAAAAAAGGAAACAAAATATACAATACTGTTGGAGGAGCGAGGGTTGGCGGTGGTAAAATGTTAAATGAGAAGAGTAATGTTTATGATAAATAATATAATGTTCTGTCACACAACGTAATAAATGTTTTAGAATAATGTTAGAGTAAGTACTCGCGACCCGTTAAGTCCGCGGAAATATACATACTAAAGTTAAAACTATGTCGGTCGATACAAGCGCATCGACGACCGCGTGTGACGTCAGTCGCACGTCACTGTGTTTGGTGCGTATGCACCGAACATCTTGCCAAGGGAAGAAATGACAAAGATGACTAAATTCTAGGTACTTAAAAATGTACATGTCAAATGTAACAAAATGTTAGTTAAAAAATCAAATCAATAACTTAATAAAATATAAAAGTGTTTACACAAAATTACATGTTAAATCACAACAGAAATAATACTTACTTAATAAATGAAAAAGTATAAAAAATAGTGTTCTTAAATAATTACATCTCAAATAACAACAATTATTAATAAATGAAGAAGTAAAAAATGTTCTTAAATAATTACATGTCAAATGACAATAGAAAAATTAATTAATAAATGTACAAGTATAATTGAAATAAAATATATAAAATGTTTACTTAATACTTGATAGTCCTTAGCTTTACTTAATTACATTTTAATTAGGTACTCAATGTTTGTTTTCTCATAACGAAAGGGGTTGTGGCCCTTTCTATATAACGTGGCGCACTTTCACTATGAGCATTGCACACGACACTATCGCTTGTTTCACATGTTATATTCACTGGCACATCACTCGGTCGATGCTCAGAGCATGCCGCGAGCCGCGGACCAGCAGCGTCCAGGGCTGGCCGCAGCTCAGCGCGTGCCGGGTGCCGCGGGCCAGCAGCGTCCAGGGCCGGCCGCGGCTCCTGCGGCGCAGGCGCTGCCGCAGCGCGCCAGCCACGGCGCACGCGACGGCACCCGTAGATCGAAGCCACCACCACTGCCACCGCTACTATGCCGTATATTAGCGTGTAGTGGTGCAGATCATGAACAGAGATACTCGTAGTCTCCGATAAAGGTTCCTGTTGTTTCATAACTTTTATCTGTTTTTCTAAATCTACGAACATGTGGTTCGAATCTTCAATTTGGTTTTCTGTTACGACTTCTATGGTAATGTTCATAATGTGATTTATAGGTGCTATGTTGGGGGTTTCAAAAGAATCTTTGGTTTCTATTTTATTTTCCAACTTATTATGGGTGTATATTGTAAAATTCTCAGTTTTTACTTCGCAGTTGTTGTTTACGTTCACTATATTGGCTCCGCTCAGCTGATGGATTGTAACTCGATCCTCACAAAGTGAACGAACTTGACACTCGCCACAGCAAAAATATAAATATTGATTTAATTTGTGTAACGAAGTCCATTTACTTTGGCAACGGGTGATTTTAGCTGAGCACTGATCTTCTTTGTTATCTGTTCTCAAACACAGGTCGTTGTCGGTTTTCATTTTGTAAATAGGTGTTTTTAATTGGCATAGGTAGGTCCAGGCATCTCGAGGTAAACAGTGATCCCATTCTGTTCTAGTGACCGGTAAGTAAGAGTCCTTATGTAAGTTGATCGCAACGTATTCTTCAATTGGAGTTATTGTTATCATTTTATTTCCAGTTTGATAGGGTACGGGAAGAATGTTATACAAACTGTAACTGTCTCTACTTATAAGCGGCATCTTCAGTTCAAAAATAAGGTACTGTTTTGTCACTCTCGCCTTTATAGTGAGCAAATGATAAAGGTTTGCCATATCAGTTTGAATGTTGTATATCGGGATAGTCAAATCCTTTGACAGGTAACCCGAAATAATGCTTAGTTCATGTTGTAAACTTCTAGGGTCTAATATATGAATATTCATTGTTCCTTTATAGATGTTTGTGATTGTTTCCAACAGCGCGTCTTGAACATTTTTAAGATGAATCAGGATGTTATTTGCGGCCATGGCTAACATTGTAAAGTCGGATTTTTCTTCTTCAGCTGTTATTTGACTTAATAATTTGCTTTCAGCATCATCAAGTACAGATAAATGTCTCATCATAACAATGTTTTGTTTCTTTATATATTCCTTGGTTTGTTTTAATATGTTAAATTCTGTTTCCAAAACTGAGGTCTGGTTTTTCAAAAGAAGTGCGAGGTGTTTTTCATTTTCACGTACAAGGTTAATGTCCTTTTCATATTTTTGTGCAAATTGGTCATCAAGTACTCCGAATAGACTATTCGCCAGATACCCGACACCATTGATAAGACCTCGCCTTCGCCGCCGGTGAGTGGCACGAGCTTTTAAATGGTTATTCAGCAAAACTTCATTATTACGTTCGAGTTCGTCATATGAGTGTTGTAGTTGATAAATTATTATTTTGCAATGTGAGACTTGCTTTAATGACTCACACATGTTATGTAAATATTTATAGTATCGAGTGTAGGTCATGGTGCTATTCCAATAAGGATTTAAATCATAATATGCAATTATTTTCCACTCATCTCGAATCAGTTGCATTTCGGCTATTTTATCAAAATAAATCTTTTGATTTTCATTCATTTTTGTGGTATTGAAAGCTTGTACTGGAGAAATAAATATCGAAAATAAACATATAAACATTATGGCTGTGGTAATAAAGCTTCGTGGGCTTGTTTGATTTGCTTTATTGTTTTGTTTGTTTTTCTTATGAGTATCGGCAGTTTGTTTTTGTTCATCTTGATTTTCTAAGGGTAGTACAGATAGTTTCAGTACTGGTCTTTTTCTAACGCCATTTTTTGTTTTTAGCGACACCACACGTACCAAGCCGTCGCTTCCTGGGTGCACTTCTACTACTCTTCCCATGGCCCATTTTCCAGGGGGGAGGTTATCTTCGTGAATTATAACGATATTTCCTTTTTCAATGTTATTTTGTTCCTTCTGCCACTTTTGACGAGCTGTAAGTTGACTCAAATATTCTGTTTTCCATCTCTTCCAGATATCTTGTGTTATTTTTTGAGTTAAGTGCCAACGAGTACGAGCATCTTCTTTTGTTTCTATGACATTTAGACCCGATCTCCCAGTCAAAAAGTGCGCTGGGGTCAAGAAATCTAAATCTTCTATGTTTTCAGTAAGGGCACATAATGGACGCGAATTAAGGCAAGCCTCCACTTGACATAAGATGGTGGCATACTCTTCAAAAGTAAGTTTCTGTTCCCCTATTACGCGCCTCAGGTGATGTTTCAGGCTTCTTACGGCACGCTCCCACAGACCTCCTGCGCTCGGCCATGCGGGGGCATTAAAATGCCACTCGATGTTCATTTCCGTGATCTCGCGTAAGAAACTGTCCTTAAACTCGTTTTGTAAGTGCTGGTACTCTTCCTGAATGGCTCTGTTCGCACCAACAAAATTGGTGCCATTATCGCTATACAGATGACGAGATAGGCCGCGTCTTGCAGCCATTCTCCGTAGGGCAGCGATAAATGACGCACTTGACAAATCACTAACTAACTCGAGATGTACGGCCTTAGTGACCATACAGACGAAGACAGCTATATATCCTTTTGATGTTCTAGCGCTCCTCCCTTTGTTAGCTTTTATGTCGACGAATCCTGTATAATCCACGGCGCTGTAATGGAAGCTGTGCGCTGGATCACACCTGGCACTCGGTAAGTTTCCCATTAATTGGCTTTGAGTTCTTCCTTCTTGCTTACGACACGTGATGCACTGCCTTAATTCTTTCTTTACAGTGTTGTTACCACCAAGGATTCAATATTCTTGCCTCAAAGTTGCGAGCGTAAGACGTGGTCCACCGTGGAATGTTAATTCATGAGCCTGAGCGATCAAAAGTGTCGCAAGACGAGTATTGTTAGGTATTATTTTCGGATGTTTCATCTCCATACTCAAGTTAGCGTGAACTAATCTTCCTCCAACACGTAAGATTCCGGCTTGATCAACAAACGGGTTCAAACTGACTAATTTTGATGAAGAAGATAAATTATTTTGTTCTCGTAATGTTATTATTTCTGATTCATACGATTTAAATTGTACATATTTAATAATTGCTAATTTTGCATTCCGTAACTCATGCAAAGTAATATAGCTCGGTAATTGTTTACGTTTCGGTGTCAATGCTCTGAGTATCCATGCCAATATACGCAATATTTTATAAAAGTTATTATATTTTGTTAACAATATTTCTATAATATCTTGATCCATATTTTTAGTTTGAACGATGTTTGATTGACCCAATTTTTTCTCCTGTTCTGTTACAAATGTTGTTAGTGCAGAGGATGGTTCAAAGGTGGGCAGGAATTCGGGCCCATTCCACCACAAATCTTGTTTTTGAAGTTGCGAAGCATATAAACCTCTACTGGCAGGATCGGCAGGGTTCTCCTTTGTATTTACGTAGCGCCATTGCTCAGCAGGCATAATCTCTGTTATTTGTTTTACTCTGTTCGCCACAAATGGTTTCCATTTACTAGCTTCCCCTTGCAGCCAGCCCAATACAACTTTTGAATCAGTCCATCCATACACATTTATTTCATAATTATTTAATGTTAGTTTTATTTTTAAAATAAGTTTCGAAAGTAAATGTGAACCGCTTAGCTCTAGTTTTGGGAGTGAGAGCTTCTTTTTCAAGGGCACAACTTTAGTTTTGGCAGCGACAATTGTAATTTTGTTTTGAGATTTTATTCGCGCGTAAACAATGCACGCGTAAGCTTCAATGGATGCGTCACAAAACCCATGGAGCTCTATGACGTCATTCTTGTTACTACTCAACCATCTAGGTATTTTAAAACATTTTATCAAATGAAGTTCTTCTTGTATTTTTATCCATTCTTTACAAATGTCACTCGAAACTTCGTCATCCCACTTAGTGTCCGATTTCCAAACCTTTTGAAATAATATTTTCATTTTTGTTACTAGGGGTGCCAACCAGCCTAGTGGGTCAAATATCTTAGAGATTTGAGATAGTAGGATTCGTTTTGTAATTTTCTGTTGCACTGTTATTTCGTATTTAAATGTAAATGTGTCTGTTTCTGGACTCCAACATAACCCAAGTGTTTTTGGAGTGTTTTCACTTTTGAAATTAAAATCAATGTTATTTTTATGTTCCTTGGAAATGTTTTCCAATAGTTGAGGGTTATTAGAAGTCCATTTTCTCAATAAAAATCCACCGGATAAGAGCAGCGAATTAAGATCCTGAATCAGCAACTTTCCTTCGGGAATTTCATGAACCCCGTGGACTAAATCGTCCATGTAAAAACATTGTTCAACGACTTTTGAAGCCTCAGGATAACTGTCACGCTCATCCGTCGCTAGTTTTCTGAGGGTCATCATGGCCAGGAACGGAGCGGCCTTGGTGCCATACGTCAACCTAGTCAGTTCAAATATTTGCATAGGCTGTTGTTGAGACGCCCTCCATACTATCATTTGTAAAGATGTATCAGCTCGGTTTACAAGGATTTGTCGGTACATTTTTTCGATGTCCGCAGTGAAAACGTATTTAAATTGGCGCCATCTTATTAATAAAGACTGCAGGTCTTGCTGTAAATTAGGTCCTGCATACATCAAATCATTAAGCGAGTATCCTGTTGATGTTTTACTGGATGCATTAAAGACGACCCTGTATTTTGTTGTTGTGGACTCGGCGCGCTCTATCCCATGATGAGGTAAGTAACACTCAGGTGTCGCATTACCGTTCACTGGTTCCATATGATGCAATTGTTCGTATTCGCTCATAAATGTTTTATATGCTTGTGCTAATTTCGGTTGTTTTACAAACTTAATTTCTTGGTTACGAAATTGAGCCAAAGCTTTTGTTTTTGATAATCCAATCATATTTTGAAAGTCGGGTTTCATCGGAAGTCGAACCTCGTACCTTCCGTTTTCGTGACGTAATGTTGTGTCTTGAAAATATTGTACACATTGAATTTCTTCAGATGACAAATCTTGTTCTTCTGGTATGTCTTCCACCTCCCAAAAACGTTGAATGTCCTCGATGTTAGATAAGATGACGTTACACTGAAAAGTTTGCGCGTTGCCACATAACAACCACCCAAGTTGTGTTTGTTGTGCTGTTGGTTGTGTTACGTCATCACTCTTTATTATTCCGCTTAAAATAATATTAGAATAGATCTCAGCCCCTAAAAGCAGGTCTACTGGCCGACTGACATAAAATTCTGGATCTGCCAAATTAATGTTTTGAATAACTTGCCAGGATGGTTTCGGGAATGTTTTATTCGGAAGACTTTTTACCAAAGTGTTCATAATAATTACTTCAGAATTAAATGTATAATCGTTGTATAGCGAAGTACATGTTATGTTAATCTTTCCCCTACAATTATTTTCTTGTTGACCTACGCCATAAATTACTCCTCTGCATTTTTCTCTTTTGATTCCCAACAACTGAGCAGCGTGCTCCGTCATTATCGAAATTTGGGAGCCTTGGTCCACCAAAGCTCTTAGTATATAATAAGTTCCATTTGCTCCTAGAACTTTAAGTTGAGCTGTAGCTAATAATATCTCAGAGCAGTCGTCCCGAGCCAAGTGTGACGTCATACTCATACTGTTTTCTCCCGCATTTTCCGCAGGGGTGGGCGCCGACATTGAAGGCTTTCTGTTGGTGCTTTTGTCCAGGGCTTCATGCATGATAGTATTATGTTGTCCTGGGCACTTTCGACATGTTTTAGTTGAATTGCACGATTTCCCATTATGTGAAAATAAGCAATTAATGCATATTCCGAGTTTATTCACCGTGCTAAATTTTTTGTCATTCGGCATTTGTAAAAACATTTTGCAATTATAAATGCCGTGATCATTTTTGCATAGTGGGCATTTATAAATCGATACATGAAATGTTTTTGCGCAATTATTATTTGCCTTCTGTGTAAAATTAAAAGTAGGTTTCTTGTAGTTGTATGTTTTTTGCTGATGTTTTTCGAGATTTTCTGTTTTTCGGTGGAAAGATGTTTCTAAAGAAGTAAATTTACTTTCTAGGAAGTCTAGCAATTCTTGCAAGACAGGCAGCTCACGTGTGTTTTTTACCGAATCTATGTATCTCGAATAAGTTTCCGAGTCCAATTTTGACATAAAACATGGACAAGAATTGGATCCCACGTAGATACGTCTATCCCGAGATTTCTTAACGAATTTAATGTTCCCTTTGTTACATCATGCATCCTTTTGATTTGAATGGTACTATTATGTTGAATGTTTGGCAGATTAAATAAAATATTCATATGCGACGTAAATATAAACCTTTTGTTATCAAATCTATGACTGAGAATCTCCCAACAAGTAAGATAATTTTCAGAACTAATAGCCAAATGTTTTACAAGTCTCTCTGCTTCACCCTTAATTTTAGTTTTCAAGAATTGTAATTTCTGAGCGTTAGATAAATTTGGATTATTGTGTATAACTTCCAAAAATAAATCCTTGAAAGAAACCCAGTCGTTGTAATTACCGCTAAAAACAGGGATGTCCAATAAGGGTGTTGATTTTTCTCTGTGCTTCTCGGACCACATCTTCTTGTTAATCTCTTTCTGCAACGTTTGAAATTGATCTTCGTACTTAGCATATTGCGACTCGTATGATAAATCCTTTCCATTCAGCTCAAGATCGATCTCCCAATGCAGATTATCCATAGCAGACCATCGATTTTCTAGACGTTTGAGTGAGTCTTCGAATTCCCACTTCTCCGACATTTCTTCTAGTTTAATGTTAGCCACAGTCCTAGCAAATGCTCTAAAATTCGCCTCCTGTTTTCTCAAGGACTCATCTAATTTACTTAAACCACCCTGATTTTTTCTAATTCCTTCTGAGGAATGATGAGCTCCTTGATTCGTTTTTGTTGTGGAAGGTTGCGTTGCTGGAGTAGAAGGTCCCTGACGTGTTTCAGGTTTTTCTGCCGGTTTTTCTTCCGCCTCCGTCTCACTAGAGCTCGACAAAAGACGTTGATATCCCTCATTTATTATTTTTTTAAAGATAATATACTCTTCTCTCACCCTATCATATAATTTCTCCACAAAGTAGGGTTCATTTTGACTCAACTCCATGGAAAGTTGGTCATGATTAAATTGGAATTCATTCCAAAGTTCTTCTAACTTGTTCCAGCACCTTTTGAAATACTCCACATTACTTTTTCTTTCAACCCCATCTTTACGAAAATTTCTCAAATTTTTTGATATTTCTTCCGCTAGCAAATGTTGAGACTCCACAGATACCATAGTTGAGGATACAAGAAGATGAAGGAAATAAAGTAAAAAGACCTTACTTGTTTTCTCCGATTACTGAGTTTTGCGTGTTGCGTACCCCTTAAAGATACGCGCAATCCAAGTATGTTGATGTTGTACACTTTCAACCCTTCACTCACAATTTAACTTCAATAGTTCACTAGTTCAAACACCTCACCGCCCCGATACGATACGATACGACGCGCGCGAGGTCCAAGGATCGAAGGACCAATGTTGGAGGAGCGAGGGTTGGCGGTGGTAAAATGTTAAATGAGAAGAGTAATGTTTATGATAAATAATATAATGTTCTGTCACACAACGTAACAAATGTTTTAGAATAATGTTAGAGTAAGTACTCGCGACCCGTTAAGTCCGCGGAAATATACATACTAAAGTTAAAACTATGTCGGTCGATACAAGCGCATCGACGACCGCGTGTGACGTCAGTCGCACGTCACTGTGTTTGGTGCGTATGCACCGAACAAATACTAAAGCCACAAATTAGGTCATGTTTGTATAGATGTATGTAACCGCTGAGCGCTGAGTTGAACGACCTGTAGTTAAAAACACTTTTATGGTGTAAGCTCCTAATATGGAAAATATTGTGTGGGATTCTCCATATTGTTTTAGTTCGGTTGACTATGATTTTAGATTTAGTTGTGAATTAATTAGAATGTATGGTTCAATAAAAACTATGAATAATATGAGTATAAATATAAAATAGTGAATTGTGTATATAAAATTATTAATTGTGCTCATCGTAAAATAGATTTTTATATGTTTTATATGTATTGATACATTGGTTATATTCAATGGACTCATACACAAAGATATTATATCGAACCATGGTGATATACAAACAAACAGTAATGTCTGTAATTTGGCAGACACAATAAGGAAAAATATAATGTAGACTTGACACAAAGGTAAACACAACATGATAGTACAAATACAGAATAATATAAAGAAAACATTAGGTTTCATATTCGTTTTATGTTTCAGCACACTGGGAATCCGGAACCCGAGGGCCAAAAGCATGCTTTGCTGCTTTTTAGTTTAAAGCTTTAGCATGATTTGCTGCTTTTTAGTTAACGAGCTAAGACTAAAAATATACCATCTCCTATCGGAGCACTCGTCTAGTCGATTCAAACCAGCCCAAACTCGATGGGGTTGCATGGTTTTAATACAGAGTCCCAATGGCCTTCTTCCGGCTCTATCATCAGAACCTGTGGTTAGGTTAGGTTAGGTTAGGTTAGGTTAGGTTTTTTTTTTTTTTTTATACTTCTACCTCTAACAAAAGGGTTAGAGCCATTTTTTACGACATTTTTTGAGCTACTCTTTCATTCCAGTTCTCGCATCTATTCCTCTCGTACTTTCATGCCGCATACTACACATTCATACGTCATCTTTTGCACTATAACGGCCGGGATAGACCGCCTATTCTACTTCTATTATTTATATTTCTTTATTTAGGGTTCAGAAGGAACTTGACACAGTTTCTTTATTATTTCTTAACATTATACATTTTAATTTCTTATATCTAGATAGATTTCTTATTTGCTATATTTCTATTTAATACAGTTTCTTATTTCTAATTACATTCTTATTTCTATTTATGTTTACAGTTACATATTGTCCTAAAATATTTTTTAATTATGCTTTCTCTTACATTTTGTTTTGTGCTTAGTGTTACTTATGCTAATAGACAATATTCAAAAATATTACTTTAGCATACATTGCTAATCATTACTATTTCTCTTATTTACTTTTACAACGATATTTTTGCAAAATTCAAGAAAAGTTTCTCTTTTCTTGTCTAACATGATATCTTCCATGTTTTTAGGGCAAATTTTATATTCTAGCTTTTGCTCAACATTGTATCGTTCAATATTGTATAATGGACAGTTCATGATGAGGTGTGGAAGGGACTCAGGAACGTCAGGATCACAGGCGCACGATGGGTTATCCTTGCACTTGAATCTGTGCAAGTACTCGGAGAACCCACCGTGCCCCGTCATAACCTGAGTAAGGATGGGATCAGGATCGATCTTTCTGACGATGCGGAAAGCTTTTGTTGCGTCCGGTAAGAATAGCTTGGTCACCGCGGCCGTGTCACCAGTTTTGTACCTCAGGTTCCATTCGTCAAGCGTTTGCATCCGAATGCTGCGCTTGACGAATGAAACCGGGCAGTGATCGTATTTCGGCTTGACCTTCAGATTAAGAGCCGCATCCTTCGCCAGCTCGTCCGCCCGCTCGTTGCCTACTAAACCAACATGAGCCTTTATCCAAAATAATTCTATGCATTTATTTTGGATGGCAACTGTCTTAATATTTGCCCTTGCTTCTACGGCTAACGGGTGGAGGCAGTCCAAGCTGGCGACGGACTGAAGGGCTGCAGTGGAATCTGAGTAAATCGCGAATGTGGTTTCTTTGCTTTTAGTTGCCAGGCCTGTCGCCTCTCTTATCGCCAGTAACTCCGCCTGATAGACCGTGCAATAGGACGGTAACGCAAGTTTGACGGCCCTTATTTCGGATCCCCTATTCCACACGGATAGGGCGGATCCGACCCGGCCGTCAATCTTGCTGCCGTCAGTGAAGATTTGAATTTCAAAATCGCTGTTAGCGTCGACTTGCTCTTGGTCTATCAGGGGACGAAATTCAATACTGATAAGTTCGGCGGGATGAGGGGCACTAAGCGCAGAGGCCGGTCGCTCAATCTCCCTGTCACCCAGCGCTGATTGGGACACTCCCTTCTTGGCCTCGTATAATGAGGCTGCCTCACGGATTCGGAGGTCTAAGGGGAACAGCCCAGAAAGAATCAGCGCTGCGTGCAGGGACACTGTGCGATAGGCTTTGCATATTTTCTGCGCTATACCACGTTGTAGAGCGTTCAAGTGTTTTTGTACACTTAATTTCGACGCGGCGGGAGCCCAGACACTGGCTGCGTACAGAATTATTGGTTCAACGACCGCGATATAAATAGTGCGTACTACTTCCGGGTGCAATCCCCAACTGACTTTTGCGGCTCTAGATAGTTGTTTACTTATGCCGATTGCTTTTCTGCATATATTAGCGACGTGGGAATTGAAAGTTAACTTGTCGTCTATGGTGACACCTAACAGTTTCATTTCGCGGGACACCACGATATCGACCCCACCCATGCTCAGATGTGGGGTGTCATATTTTAACTTCTTCGTCATTACTATTGCATTCGTTTTGTGCGGTGCGAACTTAAGTTTGTTGGTGACACCCCACCTCTGAACATGTTTGAGGGTGGCGTTTGCTTGCCTCTGAATTTCTAAGGCCGTGTCTCCATCGAACATCAAAACCACGTCGTCCGCGAAAGCCTGACAATATACTTCCTTTTCGCTAAGGCTCTTCAAGAGTGGGTCCAGCAAGAGGTTCCATAATATGGGGCCCGCTATCGAGCCCTGTACACAGCCTTTACTCGTTTCAGTGCTGTACTCTTCGCCACCATACCTTACTGAGACTGCTCTTTCTGAAAGATAGCTGTCAATAACCCTCCTTAGATTTACCGGACACTTTTCCTCCGCTAGTCTTATTTTAATTGCCGGCCACCATGCGCTGTCGAAGGCCCCCTCTATATCTAGCGAGACCAACGTTACTATTTTCTTATCTGCTAGTTTTGTTCGTATGCGCTGCACTAAGGTATAGAGGGAGTCCTCCGTGCTCCTCTGGGGCATGAACCCATACTGGCTAGGGCTCATTTTTGGCAAAAGATGAAATTTAAGCCTTGCGACGAGCATTTTCTCGTATATTTTGCCGAGTATGGGTAGAAGACCGATTGGCCGGTAAGACTTTGGGATGCGGTAGTTATCTCTTCCGGGTTTTCTCAGAACTATTACAGTGGCCTTTTTCCATGCTCGTGGAAAGTAGCAGCATTCCAAACACTTATTCACCAAGGCCAAGAACAGTGAAGGGTCCTCGTTAATAGAGTGTAGGCAGATGTCTGCCGTGAATCCGTCTTCCCCTGGGGCTTTCTTCGGATTAAAGGACTCGATGGCACGTTTCAGCTCTGTTACGGTAAACGGTGGTTCGCAAGGTTCACCTTGGTCGCTAGCGTTCACATTTTCAGCTTTTACTCTAATCGTACAGTGCACATCTTTGTCCGTCTCCACTGTGTCCCCAGGGTAAAAGGTATTTGCTAGCAGTTTAACCGAGTCCTTCATGGTTAGTGGCTTTCCATCTCCCTCCAGAGGAACGTCCTCCTCCCGTTTCATTGTCCTCCCTATAACTCTGTAAATCCCATCCCAGAGCCCCTCCCTGTCTTGTTTTCCGCAGAATCCCTTCCAACTTTGTGTCTGTGCCTTCTTAGCTTCTTCCTCGTACTCATTCTTCTTTTCAAGGTACTCATCGACGACCTTCTGTCTCCGGATGGGGGCTGCATTCCTAATTCGACGTTTCCTGGTTAGGACTTCCGACTTCAATGCTTCGAGTTCCTCCGACCACCACGGGATTTGAAATTTATTGTTATTTTTCTTCATTGGTATATTGGCTTTGCAAGCCTCTGTTATGATTCTGTTATATTTGTCTATCATATTATTATTCTCTATTTCTTCTATTGTTCTTATTTTATTGACTTCTTCTATACTAATCTTGTTGTCTATTTTTAATTGGGTGAGTTTCCCACGAAATTCACCCCAATTAGCCTTTTTTGTGTTGTATTTTCGTGTGGTTCTTTCTATTTTAATTCCCGTTGACTTCTTAAGCAGTAGATTAAACGAGATCCCATTGTGGTCGGAGCACGTAAGGTCATCTAGTACCCTCCAGTCAGAGACTCTGTCCAGCATATCGGTGGTACAGAAAGTGACGTCGAGGTTAGGTTAGGTTAGGTTAGGTTAGGTTAGGTTAGGTTAGGTTAGGTTAGGTTAGGTTAGGTTTTTTTTTTTTTTTAGACTGATGGTTAGTAAGGATGGGAGTGGTGCAGGAATGTTTAGGCTGTGATTGGAGGTTGGAGGGGGTGGATCGAGTTGGACCAGCACCATCGGACTCATCCCTTGGTGAGGCTTGTTGCCTTCCGGTGCCGGGCCGGGGCAAGAAAAAGAGGGAGAAAGAAAGAGAATTATAGAAGGATACAAAAGAAAGAGGATAGAAGAAAGAAAGAGGAAGAAGGGGGATAGGAGGAGAAGAAATAAATTTTATAAATAAAACAAATAAAATAAAAATAAAACAAAAAGCGCTTTAGTCGGACTGCCGCGGGGGCGTGCCGCCCAGACTCCGCGCGCATGGGACCCGATGAGGATCCGACCGCTCCAGGGGTGGCGCTGTCGAAGAGGTGCCCCTCTCCACTCGAAGAAGGCCCCGGTGGTGAGGAGCCGACGTCCGCACCCAGCCTGCCGTTGGAGGTCGGGGCCGGGGCCGGTGCTGCAGATGAGGGCCGCGTTGCTGGCGGGTGCGTGCCTTGCCCGAGGAGCTGGTCGCGTGGTGCGGAAAGGTTGGGCGGAGGGTCCCAGCGGCAGTCCGGTAAAGTGAACGAGTGATGTATAAAGATATGTTGTTGAGTCAATACAGAGAGGTGTCGTTTGGTGCAAGTAGTGCACGTAAGGAAAGGCTGGCGCGGGCGGCGGCCGAGAACCGCATGAGAACGCCCGCGTCCGCCCGGGGCGTGATGTTGTTGCAACACATTGGTGGAAAAACAAAAGGGTTTTCCAAAATAAAGAGGGTTTATAATGGGGTACACGTTGGTTGTTGCGCTTGTGCGCAACGATGTGAATATGCGAGAGAGAATCGGGAGCGGCCGCTCCCGGGCGGGCGCAGCCGCGCCCGACCAGTCCAAGACCGCCCGGGAGCACCCGCGCCCGCCAGGAAGCGCCCGCGCCCACATAGGGCGAAGCTGAATGCGTGTTTAAATTCAAAGGGTGGGCGTAACGCCCGAGATGAGACAAACGCTCAGCAAAAGCCAAGGCTTGTCACGAGCTGGTTAGATTATACAATGTCTACAAGCACAGTGGCGCAAAGTAAATGTGCGAGCAGGTTGGTGCGTTAAAGCGCAAAAATGTGGATATAAAAGAGAGCCGGAAAAGACGTGCAATTAGATGCAGGTTGTACACATAGGGAGGGGCCGGCGCGGGCGGCGGCCATAAACCGCATGGGAGCACCCGCGCCCGCCCGGGGCGTAAGGTAATCGGGACCAGGCCCAACGTTAAGCAAACGAGCGATGTTCAAAAAAATTAATTGTTGAGTCAGTACAAGGGTGCAGTTGTGTGAAGGTTATACGCATAGGGAAGGCTAGCGCGGACGACGGCCGTAAGCCGCATGGGGACGCCCGCGCCTACCCGGAGCGTTGGGCAATGGGGACCAGGACCAACGGTGTTGCCGAGAACAGCCTCATAGGGGAAGGCTAGCGCGGATGACGGCCGTAAGCCGCATGGGAGCACCCGCGCCCGCCCGAGGTGTTGGGTAATGGGGACCAGGACCAACGTCAAGCAAACGAACGTTGTTCAAAAATGCTTTGTTGAGTCAATATAAAGGTGTAATTTTATGCGGGTTTTACACGTAGGGAAGGGTTGGCGCGGGCGACGGTCGGAAACCGCATGGGAGCACCCGCGCCCGCCCAAGGCGTTGGTAATGGGGACCAGGACCAACGTCAGGCAAACGATTGTTGTTCAGATATATATTGTTGAGTCAATTCAAAGGTGCAATTTAATGCGGGTTGTACACATAAGGAAGGGCTGGCGGGGGCGACGGCCGGAAACCGCATGGGAGCACCCGCGCCCGCCCGAGGTGTTGGGTAATGGGGACCAGGACCAACGTCAAGCAAACGAACGTTGTTCAAAAATGCTTTGTTGAGTCAAAACAAAACTGCAATTTTATGCGGGTTGTACACGTAGGGAAGGGCTAGCGGGGGCGACGGCCGGAAACCGCATGGGAACGCCCGCATCTGCCCGGGGCATTAGGTACCGGGGACCGCGAGATTGTTTTTCCGTGTAAAATTCAAGTACGAAGGGGCGAACGGAACGCCCCAAAACGAAGCGAACGTTTGACCAAAGTTAAGGTTGGTCACGAGAATATGAAATCTCCCGCTTGGGCGCATCAGCTCCCGGGCGGGCGCGTCCGCACCCGAGCAGTCAGAGACCGCACGGGGCGAAGCTGTTTTTGTGTTGAAATACAAGTTTACTGGGGCGAAAAGAACGCCTCAAACGAAACGAACAATTGGCAAAAGCTAAGGTTGGTCACAAGTTTCATGGATGATACTCTGTTTGCAGGCACGGTGACACTAAATAAAGTTAGGTGGTAAGGACTATAACTAGTGACATTAAAGTTATAAAGGTGACTTATTGACAAGTATACACAGAAAGTGATAAAGATAACTTAAATCTAGCTTAATAGTGCAATGGGCAGTGTTTTTTTTGTGGTTTTTTTTTTTTTTTTGGCAGATATTTAGTGGATATATTATGCTCTATTTTTCTTTTTTTTTTTTTTTTTTTTTTCCCTTTTTTCCTATTAATAGATACAAAGGATTAACTATTATGATATTTATATATATAAATACAATTGATTATCCATACAAAAGTGGGTCTTATGTATGCGATCATTCGGGAGCCCCCGCTCCCGCGCGGGCGCGGCGGCGCCCGATGGCAGCTACGCCCCCTCATGCGCATTGTCCTCAGGCGCCCCCGCACCCGCGCAGAAGCGTCCCCGTCAGGACAAAGTACACTTGTTACAAAGAAAAACAGAAAAGATTTGTTAAGCTAAGGTAAAGGCCGTGCCTGCAGAGTATAGGAAATATGCCTTGATTTATGATAAGGGTTATGCCCGCGAGATATGGCTACGCACGGACACGGGTCCAGGACACAAACAGGAAAGTTGTTATTTACATTATATTTTTACATTATTATGTTTTTATGTACATTATGGTTCCATAAAAAACTCAAAGTGTTCACTTTGAGTTAAGTGAACTAAGGGGTACCGTGAAATTAACTAAGGTTTAGGTTATGACTAAATATGGCCCTGCGGAAGCACCCGCGCCCAAGCGGGCGCAGCCGCGCCCAAAGTGCGGCTACGTCCCCCCAGGCACAGTCGAGTTACAAAATGAACATGAGATATCAGTGAAACCACTAAGAGAGTCATTATGTACAAAATAGGGCACTTCAGTTTACGCAGGCTGTGAAAAACCCTGGTCGGTCTGGCTATAAGAGCGTAACGTGGCGTTCACGGTGTAGGCTGCATTGTGGAGAGTGCGTCGTCAATCAGGTTTTTCATTTTGAACATCCTTGGGTAAAATGCAGATCATGCCTTGGAGTCGTGTGCTTGTCAATAAAATCCTTGTTTCGATGGTCGTTAAGGGAACAGGATATCGTCGTTAAATAAGGAGATTTTCTGCCAAAGTGCGGCTTCTCACATTGGTTGGTCTGATTGAGGTGGCGATGTCCGCAGCGGGGTTAAAGCCCAGTGTCGTGGGTGCATGAATAAATCAAGTGACTTACAGGTGAGGGCTGTGGTTGAACTTCGTTTCAGGAAAGAGTGCAGGTTGGAGCAGCCGTCTTGTTTCCAAGGTGAGCAGGTGCGCCCGCCCGGGCGCGGGGGCGCCCATGCCAGGAAACCGCCTGAAGATGTCACGGAGGATGCGCAGGAGCGCAATTGCTGCAGCACCGAAGCACCATCACTCGGCGCGTACCGCTCACTGGCCACGACCACTTCTGCCTGGCGCAGGATGTGTTGCCAGGTCACTCGGCACTATCACTTGCACCAACACTGTCACTTCGCGAAGATGGGGTGATGATCAATAGAAGCAGGTGAAGCACAAAGAGCACAATTGAGTACGAATTCACGTGAATTAAAGTAGTATCGCCGTTCAGGAGCACCCGCGCCCGCCCGGGAGGAGCCGCGCCCGCTCGGGCGCGCCCGAGCTCCAAGAGACACGTGTGTACGCTAGGGAGGTCCGAGCGCGACTCTTGGTTAGGTTAGGTTAGGTTAGGTTAGGTTGGGGTGCGGGCCAGACAACCTCCACGTGGTGCACCCTGGGCGTCACCGCTCTGTTGCGGTGACGGCGAATAGTCTGGCGAGGTGGGACCCGGCCGGCGTCTTGGACGTTTTTGAGTAGCGGTGGTGCGGGTCGGAGAGTTGGGGGCCTTCTGTAGGTCCAGCGGTCCATTTTGGACGTAGTTTTGGGAACGCCGTAACCTCGTACGTGGTGCGGGGCCGGAGGCCGCCACTTCAAGTGGGGGCTGCGTGGAAGGATACCACTATAAAAAACCAAACTTAGTGGTTGGTTGGACGGAAAAATTATGAAATGGCGAGTAGTAAAAAGAAACTACCCCAGGAGGGTACCAGCTGCTCCGCAGTTGGAGAATCCCTCCCGAGCACTCCGGTGCTTGGCTGCCCTACGTATTCTGGGGGGGGCAACGATCGCCTTTTGGATAATCAATTGGACACTGCACAGGGTCCGGACAAAAACAGTGCCACAACTAGAGAGGGGGTAGTCACTCGCTCTGCTGCTGGGTCGAAACTCGGCATTGAGGACAAGACGCTGTGTCCTGATAAAAACTGCGCAAAAGAGAAATCACTCGATTTGTCTGTGTCAGACGCGTTCGAGGATGCTGTCGAACAGGATAGTGAGTTGCAAATTGGGGCTGACTCTTCATCGAGTTGTCTTTTTCCCACCAACAAGGAGCTTCGTGTGTCTTTGAAGCGAAATGAGTTGGAACGAGCAATTGGTGTGGGTGAAATGGATATTGAAGATTACGCTTCTTCATGTGGAGACGCTTACTCCAGGAGTGAGACCCCGAATGAGGAATACCCTAGAAGTAACAGCGGTACTCGTAAAAGAGGGAGGCGCAAACGTGACTCACAGTCGGAAGGCGAAAACGATCAGGAGGACGCTAGTAGGAGGTTTATTCCCTTGACGTCTAAATCAGTTGGGCCTTATACTGGGTTAACGCCAGCTAAAGAAGCACTTAATTATAGAAAGGATAGGACGGAGATAGAAAAAGCAAAGAATGAGATGTCTCGAGAAGAGAGAAAAGAGAAGCAGGGAAAAGGGAAGAAGAAAAAAAAAGGTTCCCCTATCGGGCCGCAGGTGAAAAAGCCAAAGACGGGCTCGAGGTCTCCGTCGTTGTCGTCTCAAGCGAGTGATCGAGAACGACCGAGGAACACAAGGTCCCCGTCGCCAGTAGAGAGTACCCTCGACAGAAACACACTGACACAACCTCAGATGGTGAAGGTTGTGCAAAAATGGATGGGAAAAATGTATGACGTCGTGAGGTCAACGGGAAACATGAAGAAAGAACACAAAAATGTTATCATGTCAGCCCGTGCAGACATACAGATGGTGATGGAAAGCTTGACCAATTTGTCTGTGGACGAGGAGACGCGACGCCTCAGAGCAGACAATGTGAGGTTAGCGAGGGAACTCGAGTTGGTCCGTGAGGAACTGCAAGCATTCAAGCGGGATGTTGCCGAGAGACTCGAAAGACAAAAGGAACTCCCTGAACCTGTGATAGCTCCATCACAGCCTCTTCCAGCGGAGGTACAATCGACAGGGTTGTCAGAGGAGCTCAAGGCCTATATAGCAAGAACAGTTGGGACGATGGTCGGTGCTCGCATTGAGGGCCTGGAAATGAGGTTGCCGCCAGCTCCGCCAATGCGCCCGCCCTTAGCCGGGGATAGGGAGAAGATGCCTCCACCGTCGGCACCCAACCCGTCACCGAAACAAGTGATTAATCAGGCGCCCTTAATCAGCAGACAGCCAGAAGCTGTACAGCAGAGGCCCGCCCCTGCTGCTCAAGATTGGAATGAGGTTCTGAGCAAAAGAGAAAAAAAGAGAAGGCGCAAAGCAGCGGCTACTGCGGCAGCTGCTGCAGCAGCAGCGAATACCCCGGTTCCAGGTCCAGTGGTTCCGAAACCTCCAGTAGGTGGTCCTCAAGCCTCCAAAAAGGCCAAGACTAATAGAAGGAAGAAGACAAAGCTGGATACTCCACGCTCCTCTGCGATTGTAATTACCGTTTCACAGGAAGCAGCAGAGCGTGGAGTGACATATGCTCAGGCCATCTCTAAGGCTCGTCAAGCGGTGAAGGTGCAGGAGCTGGGGATTGAGTCAATCAAAATGCGTCAATCGCAGACTGGTGCCCGTATAATTGAAATCCCTGGCTCCACCAGTGGTGAGAAGGCGGACCTCTTAGCGTCCAGAATCCAGACGGCTTTGGAGGGAGTGGCAAGAGTTCACAGACCAGTCAAGACCGCAGATCTTCGCGTGTCTGGTATTGATGATTCGGTCTCTGAGGAAGACTTAAGGGCGGTCGTAGCAGAAAAGGGTGGTTGCACCACTGATCAAATTAAAGTTGGGCCAATTCGGACAGGCCCTGCAAGGATGGGCACGGTCATTATAAAATGTCCCCTTGTGGTTGCGAAGAAGGTGGTGGAAGCGGGAAGATTCTTGATAGGCTGGAGTTCTCCCCAAATCAAGGTATTGGAGCCGCTGCCCACTAGATGCTTTAAATGCATGGTACCGGGGCACATGCGTCAGGCCTGTCCATGCGAGGTGGATAGGAGCAACTGCTGCTACCGTTGTGGGGAGGTGGGACATAAAGCAGCGTCTTGTTCGGCTAAAGCTAGATGCTTGGTATGTGCGGAGGCTAAGTTGCCAGCTGATCACGTGATGGGGGGTAAACGTTGCTCTCCGCCGGTGATGAAGAAAAAAACATCAATTCCTGAGCCTGGGAATGCAGTGTCGCAGATGGGGGGCGAAGCCGCTCCGGAGGTTATTGAAATGGACCATTAATGGACCGAAGGCATTTCAGCATACTTCAAGGTAACCTTAACCACTCTGCGCGCTCACAAGATCTGATGATCCAGCATGCGGCGGAGTGGAAGATGGATCTGGTCGTGGTGGCAGAACCCTATTGCGTTCCCCAGAGACCCAATTGGGCAGGTGATAGCGATGAGACAGTCGCCATTATGGTCCCCTCTTATGCTGCTCACTCCCCTCCCCTTTCGGTTAGAGAAAGGGGACCGGGTTACGTGGCAGCCAACTGGGGAGAAATTGCACTTGTAGGTGTATACTTCTCCCCCAATAGAGGCGACCAGGAACTCGAGCGATGGATCAGCGTTCTGAGCGGTGTGGTCCAGCGCCAGGCGCCTCGGCAGGTTTTAGTCTTGGGGGACTTCAATGCTTGGCATCAGGCTTGGGGTTCCCGTAGCACGAACCGAAAGGGCGAAATTGTTCTTGAATGGGCAACCGCTCAAGGCGTGGAACTCCTTAACCAAGGAAATACTTTCACGTGTGTGCGGGGTACGGGGGGGTCCATAGTGGACCTCACGTTCGCTACCTCCGCCCTTGCCACACGTATTAGTGATTGGCATGTTCTCGTTGGTCCAGAGACCCTGTCCGACCACAGATATATTCGGTTCAGGGTCTCTCCTTCAACGGTTTCGAGTAGACAGCATCCTCCTATTCGGGCGACAATCAGTTACCCACGATACTCGGTGGTGAAATTAAATAAGGAGTTGGCTAATGAAGCCGCATTAGTGCAGGCCTGGAGCATGGATGGTAATGGTCTCGGGGATGGTAACATTGAGGAAAAAGTCGAGCAACTGACGGCATCTTTGACTGCCATTTGCAGAGCTGCTATGCCTCGTGTTACTGGGCCGCCGAACATAAACCAAGTTTATTGGTGGTCCGAAGATATCTCCAATCTTCGGGACACCTGTCAGGGGTATAGACGAGCGCTGCAGAGATGTAGACGTAGACGGGTTCAGGAACATGGTGAGGAGCTCAGACTCAGAGAGGCATATAGGGAGGCAAAAACGGCATTACAAGAGGCCATTGGTAGGTCAAAAGAGAACTCTTGGAAGGAGTTCTTGGAGGACCTCAGCAGGGATCCGTGGGGGCGTCCTTACCGAATGCTGAGGAGCAAAATGAAAAATCAGGCGCCCTCCACGGAAAACATGGATCCGGAGCTCCTCAACCAAGTGGTGACGGGCTTATTCCCGGAAGAGATTCCTGTTCTTCCTTCCCTAGTATCGTCTGTAAGGGGAGATCTGCCGGAGGTAAATAACGTGTTTACTCCAGTCACGGAGAGTGAATTCGAGGTCGTTGTAGATCGCCTGAGGGGAAAAAAGAAGGCCCCGGGACTCGACGGTATCCCGGGAAAGATTTTGCCCATTGCCCTCGCTCATCTCGGGGAACACCTAAGGGCAATTTTTAACCAATGCTTAGAGTCGGGTGTGTTTCCCAGGACGTGGAAAAAGGGTCGCCTCTGTCTGCTGCAAAAACAGGGAAGACCTGTTGATTCTCCAGAGGCTTTTCGGCCGGTCGTTTTGCTGGACGAGCTCGCGAAAATGTTAGAGCGTATTATAGCAGAGCGAGTCGTTCAGCATCTTGAATTGGTAGGCCCCAATCTCTCGGAGAATCAGTTTGGGTTCCGCAGACAGAGGTCCACAATGGATGCTCTCATGGCCCTGAAGGAGCTGACGGAAAGAGCGATGGAAAGAGGGGAGCAGGTGGTGGCAGTGTCTCTTGACATTAAGAATGCCTTTAATACGCTCCCCTACTCGGTGATAAAGGAGGCTTTAAGATTTCATCGGATTCCCCTATACCTCAGGCGAATCTTAGAGGACTATTTAGAGGATCGTGAGGTCCTCTACATTAATGCCGATGGACAAATGCTTACCCGCAGGATGACGCGCGGGGTTCCACAAGGGTCGGTGTTGGGTCCACTCTTGTGGAACCTCGGGTTTGATTGGGTTCTGCGCGGTGTTCTCCTCCCTAAGATGAGCATCATATGCTACGCAGATGATACGTTAGTCACTGCAAGGGGGGAGGACTATTGGGACGCAAGAAATCTTGCTGGTGTGGGGACACAGCTAGTAATAGAAAGGATTCAGATGTTGGGCCTTGAGGTAGCGGTCCGTAAAACTGAGGCCATAATTTTTCATGGCCCCAGAAGAGGACCACCAGCCGGGGCAAATATTAATTTAAATGGGGTTCTGGTCCCCTTAAAGCCCTATATCAAATATCTGGGGTTGGTAATTGATGGGCACTGGCGATTCACGGAGCACTTCCATCAGCTAGCGCCGAGACTGGAGAAGGCAGCGGCGGCCTTGGGACGGCTCCTCCCAAATGTTGGTGGCCCCGACGGCAGTTGCCGACAGCTATACGCCGGGGTGTTGAGATGTATGGCCCTTTATGGAGCTCCAGTATGGGCAGACTCCTTAAACGGAGAAAATTGCAGACTCCTCAGGAGACCGCAACGCGTGATCGCGACACGCCTGATCCGCGGATATAAGACGATCTCCTGGACGGCAGCATGCGTGTTAGCAGGAACTCCGCCGTGGGAACTTGAGGCGCAGATCCTTAAGAGGGTTTACTTGGAGAGGAAGGAGTCCCGTAGACGGGGGGACCGCCTGGCCCCAGAGGAAGTCATCGCTATAAGGCAGAGGGTGGAAGAGGAGGTGATGGTTGAGTGGCAACGCCGACTAGAGTCTCCAGAAGCGGGTGTCAGAACGGTGGAGGCGGTGCGCCCGCTGTTATGCGAATGGAGGTACCGAAAACACGGTGTTTTAACCTATCACCTGGTGCAGGTTCTTGCGGGACATGGCTGTTTCGGCAAGTTCCTGCACCTAATCCGGAGGGAGGAGACTCCAAGATGCCATGAGTGCGACGCGGTGCTGGACACTGTGCAGCACACACTCGAAGTGTGTCCTGCGTGGTCGGCGCAGCGTCGGGAGCTCGTGGCAGTGGTGGGTGGAGATCTCTCTCTGCCCAGCATCATAAATGCGATGCTGGGCAGTGAGAGATCGTGGCAGGCGGTAGTCTCCTTCTGTGAGGATGTTATCCTCCAGAAGGAGACAGCGGAGAGGGCTCGCGAAGAGGACGCTCAGGCGGCCCTTCTTCGCCGCAGGCGGGTAGGGGTACGGAGGCGTCGCTACGCGAACCTCCTTCCCCCTTAAATGGGACCAAGCAGGTGATGGGAGGTGAACCATCACCTGCATTGCACGGTCCCGACCGTCTGGGGAGATGGCTAAACTTGCTCGGCCATCTCCCAACCGCGATGAGGCCCGGATAATCGGGCCGGCCGCCGGGTCTTATGAGGTGAGTCCCACAGGTGTCCCTCAGGGCCAACCGGCGGCGAGAGGGCAAGTGCCGGGGTTTTTTAGTGGGTATTCCCTCCTCCCGAGATCCCACCGAACCACATGGTTGGGTGGGATCACGGGAGGCAGTCGTGGAGGGAGCCGCAACGCTGAATGTTGCGGTCCCCTCCTGGCGAGTCCCACATGCCCCCCTCCCGCTCACCTGCGGGAGGGGAAGCGCGTAAATGCGTTTTTCCCCGGCATAAAAAAAAAAAAAAAAAAAAAAAAAAAAAAAAAAAGGTTAGGTTAGGTTAGGTTAGGTTAGGTTAGGTTAGGTATTAGGTTACACGATTCCTCTACTACTACGTCATACATATCCTACTACTACGTCGATACATATATATAAAGTAATATATATACATATCCTTCCTTCACCCTTACATTACATCACAGAACCGAACATGCAACCCAATATAGTGGTGAAAGGCATCTACGGAAATAAGCATTGCTATTTTAATATCATAGGAGTGATTGCTATTTTATTTTCGTAGGTAATCATTGCTATTTTAATATCATAGGAGTCTTTGCTATTTTATTTTCGTAGGTAATCATTGCTATTTTAATTTCATAGGGTCGTTGCTATTTTAATTTCATAGGGTCGTTGCTATTATTTCACCGTAGGAGTTTCGAGATATTAGTCCTTGGTTGGACGACTCTCTCCCGTAAACGTGAGGCTCGTCGTCTGGTTTATAAGGTGTTTTTAATACTCGATTATTTTTTAATATTGAACTCTACTACACAAACAATAGAGCCGAATAATGAATTGAAATTCGTAAAGCAATAGAGCCGAATATTAGAGAAGATAAATTGTTAAGTGGTGGATGACAAATATTAATCAAACAAATATTGAACTCTACTACACAAACAATAGAGCCGAATAATGAATTGAAATTCGTAAAGCAATAGAGCCGAATATTAGGGAAGATAAATTGTTAAGTGGTGGATGACAAATATTAATCAAACAAATATTGAACTCTACTACACAAACAATAGAGCCGAATAATGAATTGAAATTCGTAAAGCAATAGAGCCGAATATTAGGGAAGATAAATTGTTAAGTGGTGGATGACAAATATTAATCAAACAAATATTGAACTCTACTACACAAACAATAGAGCCGAATAATGAATTGAAATTCGTAAAGCAATAGAGCCGAATATTAGGGAAGATAAATTGTTAAGTGGTGGATGACAAATATTAATCAAACAAATATTGAACTCTACTACACAAACAATAGAGCCGAATAATGAATTGAAATTCGTAAAGCAATAGAGCCGAATATGAGAGAAGATAAATTGTTAAGTGGTGGATGACAAATATTAATCAAACAAACTTACGGCGATCCTTTCATACCATGGAAGGTCGTCGTCATGAAATCCAATATTCTATCTCAATATGTTGGATGAAAAATATTACTCAATGAAATGCGAGTAGATGAATCATTCTTGTAGATGAGTCATTCTTATAGATGAGTCACTCTTGTCACTCTTATCCCATATTAGGTTAGGTTAGGTTAGGTTAGGTTAGGTTAGGTTAGGTTAGGTTAGGTTAGGTTAGGTTAGGTTAGGTTAGGTTAGGTTAGGTTAGGTTAGGTTAGGTTAGGTTAGGTTAGGTTAGGTTAGGTTAGGTTAGGTTAGGTTAGGTTAGGTTAGGTTAGGTTAGGTTAGGTTAGGTTAGGTTAGGTTAGGTATTAGGTTACACGATTCCTCTACTACTACGTCATACATATCCCACTACTACGTCGATACATATATATAAAGTAATATATATACATATCCTTCCTTCACCCTTACATTACATCACAGAACCGAACATGCAACCCAATATAGTGGTGAAAGGCATCTACGGAAATAAGCATTGCTATTTTAATATCATAGGAGTGATTGCTATTTTATTTTCGTAGGTAATCATTGCTATTTTAATATCATAGGAGTCTTTGCTATTTTATTTTCGTAGGTAATCATTGCTATTTTAATTTCATAGGGTCGTTGCTATTTTAATTTCATAGGGTCGTTGCTATTATTTCACCGTAGGAGTTTCGAGATATTAGTCCTTGGTTGGACGACTCTCTCCCGTAAACGTGAGGCTCGTCGTCTGGTTTATAAGGTGTTTTTAATACTCGATTATTTTTTAATATTGAACTCTACTACACAAACAATAGAGCCGAATAATGAATTGAAATTCGTAAAGCAATAGAGCCGAATATTAGAGAAGATAAATTGTTAAGTGGTGGATGACAAATATTAATCAAACAAATATTGAACTCTACTACACAAACAATAGAGCCGAATAATGAATTGAAATTCGTAAAGCAATAGAGCCGAATATTAAAGAAGATAAATTGTTAAGTGGTGGATGACAAATATTAATCAAACAAATATTGAACTCTACTACACAAACAATAGAGCCGAATAATGAATTGAAATTCGTAAAGCAATAGAGCCGAATATGAGAGAAGATAAATTGTTAAGTGGTGGATGACAAATATTAATCAAACAAACTTACGGCGATCCTTTCATACCATGGAAGGTCGTCGTCATGAAATCCAATATTCTATCTCAATATGTTGGATGAAAAATATTACTCAATGAAATGCGAGTAGATGAATCATTCTTGTAGATGAGTCATTCTTATAGATGAGTCACTCTTGTCACTCTTATCCCATATTAGGTTAGGTTAGGTTAGGTTAGGTTAGGTTAGGTTAGGTTAGGTTAGGTTAGGTTAGGTTAGGTTAGGTTAGGTTAGGTTAGGTTAGGTTAGGTTAGGTTAGGTTAGGTTAGGTTAGGTTAGGTTAGGTTAGGTTAGGTTAGGTTAGGTTAGGTTAGGTTAGGTTAGGTTAGGTTAGGTTAGGTTAGGTTAGGTTAGGTTAGGTTAGGTTAGGTTAGGTTAGGTTAGGTTAGGTTAGGTTAGGTTTTTTTTTTTTTTTTTTTTTTTTTTTTTTTTTTTTTTTTTTTTTTTTTTTTTTTCTCTGCTCCCCGGACGAAGTCCAAGCCTTTTTATATCTTATTTCTCATTCATTCTAGTTCTCGCACTTATCCTGCTCGTACTTTTATTCCACATACTTTATCTTTCTTTCATTCATCTCTTTCTTACTCTTAACGGGTGGGATTGCCCGCCTAACTATTTCTTATTTTTATTTTTATCTTTATTATATACTCAGGGAAATGAAGGTACACAATTTTATCTCTCTTATTTACAAGATTTCTTATATACTATATCTTTTGTGTTTTTTCTTAATAACATATTTTCAACTTTTGTAATACATTTTGGTCTTTTATTACAATTTTTCCTATTTCATTCATATATCTGTTTCGTAGACATTGTGTTTTATATTCCTATATTCCTATTATGACAATTACAATTTTTAGCATATTTTGTTTTATTTAAAACTTACAATTTCTTTCAGATCTGTATACCAAACAATTATTTTCCACTTGTTTCCACTTTCTACAAGGAACTTTTTATTCCTGTTCACTTATTTTCTAATTTACTTTACCATTTAATACTATTACAATCTTTGTTAAACTTATATATTACACTTAATATTTATGTTCTTATCTTATATTTATTGATACATGTTTAATATCCATTAGGTACTACTTTATTACATTTTTGTGCATGCTTAAAACTATTTCTTACCTATTTCTGTTACATGTTACACTTTAATCAATGTATTATTTACTTTCTTTTATCAAAAGGTAGTTTTATATATATACTACAGATATATATTACTATCCTATTTCTTATACAAAATTCTTTAAAACATTTATTTCTGGTTTCACTCCATTATGCTATTTTAAAATTTTATTCTGTTTCCAAAAACAATAATTTTGCCTTACTTTATGATTAAAATTTGTTTTAAAAACTTACTATTGTTGCTTGTTATAGCCATGATTTGCTATTTATTGCTGTTTTACTATTTTTAATAGACGTATTTGATATGGTTAGGTTAGGTTAGGTTAGGTTAGGTTAGGTTAGGTTAGGTTAGGTTAGGTTAGGTTAGGTTAGGTTAGGTTAGGTTAGGTTAGGTTAGGTTAGGTTTTTTTTTTTTATTTTTTTTTATAAACTTTGTTGTTCGATATTGTTAAAATTGTTTGTATGTATCAAAATGAATTTTTAGAATTGTATTATTCAAATTTATAGTTAGTAATGGGACTGGACGTTGTCCCAGATTTTGTTTTAGGGTTTACACCCCTCGGAACCGGAATTCCCTTTCCATGCATTCCGGCCGAACCTCAGGGTGAATGGTTGAAGAAGGGTAGAGGACGGATATTTTTAAAGAGAGGAAAGACAGAGAGATAGGAAAGGCAGGAAAGGAAAGAAGTGATAGATAAAAATAATTATCGAGATGCCTTATGGCGATTGAGTTTAGTTTTTCGATAAATGTATGGTGTTATAGGAAATTATTATACACTGAAAACTAGTTAGGGAGTCTAATGAATAATTTGTTATTGAATGCTATTATTGTTAAAGGATTTTAGAGTGGAATAAATATTTTCGATGTAGTTTACGAAAAGTTTGACGATTTTGGGTTTCTCTATTATGTCAGTCAGTGTGAATGGAGATCCGCCTAGAGTGCGGCATTGGGAGGTGTAGTTGTGCCTAGACAAAATGAATTTGGGGCATACCTCGACCAAGTGTTTAGGGGTCTGTGGGGAAGTCCCGTCGCAGGGACATGTATCGTGATCTACGATCTTGAACCGATGTAAGTAAGATTTATTTGCGCCATGGCCAGTTAGATACTGCGTGAGGTAAAACGAGGGGGATGTTAATGAGAAAAGGGATTGGATATCCTTTATGGTAGGAAGGAGATCGCGGGTGTGGGAACCTTGGGGTGAGTCAGAGTATCTCTCCTCCCACGCCTCAAGGGACTGGGATTTGGAGAGGGCTTTTGGATAGGAGATGGGGAAGTGATGGTATGAGGGGCTGGTGCGCAGAGAAGTAGCTGCGACAGCGGCAGAGTCAGCAAGGCAGTTGCCCGCGATCCCCGCGTGCCCCTTTACCCAGCAGAATTTAAATTTGCCGGTGGGCAGATGCTGATGCACTATTTGGTGAATCTGAGACACGAGGGGATCTGTGCTGCTGCGCTGGCCAAGTGCATCGAGGGCGGATCTAGAGTCCGATAAGATCAAGGTGTGTGGGTAGCCTTTTTCCTGAGCGTGCATTGTGGCCCTAAGAATTGCATAAAGCTCCGCCTGGAACACCGTGCATGAGCTGTGCAACTTAAATTTGCGAACGGTAGTGCGGTGGTTTTCGGGGCTATCTGGATCTACGCAGACAAAGGCAGCACCCACGGCACCGCATTCCTGTTTGCTACCGTCCGTAAAAATTTGCACGCTATTAGATTCGCAGGCAGAGTCGATGTGTTCTTGTGTAGGAGCGTGGACCGTGTTGATGGTAACTCTCTCTGCAGGATGAAGAAGCTGCGACAGTGGTGTTGGCGACTCGTAAGGGATGTCGCTTGGGAGGTATTTGCAGGCGTGTGTGAGCCTAGTCAGCTCCACCTCCCTAACTCGGGCGATCTCAAGGTCTAGGGGGAGGAACCGTGCTAATGCCAAAGCGGCAGTGGTCGAGACGGTTCTGTACCCCCGGATAGCTCGGATGGCGAATCCCCTCTGCGCGGAGGCCAGCATTGTTTTAATGTACTCCTTGGATGCGACATGACCCCATATACCGGCCGCGTAGGTCACAATGGGAGCTATGACGTACCGGTATATGGAGTCGATGTTCTCTGGGTGAGCTCCCCAGGAGGGCCGGACGAACAGGCAGAGCCGGTGGAATAGCCTCAGGACTTTGGCAATTATGTACCTTACATGGTTGCTGAAATTCAGTCGGTGGTCTATGATGACTCCGAGAAGCTTGAACTCCTCGGAGTAAGGAATCGTTGATCCCGCCATGCTTAATGATGCTGTGGCAGCCTTTTTGGAGAATGCTAGCGCCTTGGTTTTAGATGGGCCAAAGGTGAGTCCTACCCCCTGCCCCCAAGTGGAGATGACTTCCAAAGCTTGGTTGGTAGCCCGCTGGAGGGATGCAGGGTCTTTAGCGGAGACAATGAGGAGTACGTCATCCGCGTACGCCTGCAAGTGGCAACCGTCTGGCAGGGACCGCTCCAGCAGGTCGTCTAGGAGTAAGTTCCAGAGGGCCGGCCCGCACGCCGACCCCTGGACGCATCCTCTCTCCATCACCCGATGGGAGCTGGCCCCTGCGTAATTCAGCACCACATCGCGGTCGCTGTGGTACTGTGCCACGAGTTTAAAAATGTTGGCGGGGCAATGGATATGGCGCAAGCGGTTCAGAATTGCGGGCCACCAGGCCCGGTTGAACGCCGATTGTATGTCCAGCGAAACGGCGACGCACAGCAGCTTACTTGAAGACGCAGCTCGTATACGCTGCACTGCTTCGTGCAAAGCATGCGAAGTGGAGGTGTGCCGCCGAAAGCCGAACTGTAGTGGATTTAGGGACCCGGTGGTGGCTTGATGGTGAACGATACGGTTGGTAAATAATTTCTCCAACAGCTTCCCGAAGACGGAGATGAGGCCAATAGGGCGGTGGTTTTTGATAGAGCTGCTGTCCTCGAGACCGGGTTTTGGGATGATTTTTACCACGGCCGTCTTCCAACTCCTGGGGAAGTGGCCCAGTCTGAGGCAGCAATTCATGAGGCCCGTGATCAACGCTGGGAAACTCCGCACCACTTGTGAGCAGATGTCTGAGGTGAGGCCGTCAAGTCCCGGGGCCTTCTTGGGGCACATAGATTGAATGGCCTCTAAAATCTCTTCTTCCACAAAGAAGGCGTCGTCGGGTGAGTCAGGTGGATTGCGGCAAGACCGCCGTAAATCGGCCTGGGTCGGGGTGTCCTCCGACCTTGGGTCCGGGGGGAAAAAATGTGTCAATAGGGCATCTGCTGTTGCTCCGCTGTCAGATGTGAAGCCTCCGTCATCCAGTTGGACGGCGGACGGTGGACGGTTAGGAGCCCCAGACCGGAGAAGGCGGTTGGTCATGGTCCAAACGTTCTCCCCGGTCTGAAGCTCGCAGAATTCCCTAAAATTTTGGGACGACTCCTTACGGATTGCGTCGACGTATGTCCTCTTTATGTCTTCGTGGGCCTCCCCGAGGCGTGTGCACTCGTCCGACGGGAGCCCGGTTCTTTTGGCATCAATAAATTGTCGGCGGGCGAAATTTACCTGCTGCTTTAGGTCGGTAAGGTTGTCGGTCCACCATGCGGGCTTGGATTTGGCCACTCCTCTATTGGTGCGGACTGGGAGGGCCTCCTCGGCAGCCTCGTTGATGAGAGACGTCAGTGTGAGAACGAATTGGTCTAGGTCCGTGGCATCAAAGTTGTCGAAAGGTGTGTCTACTATGCCCGCGTCCATAATTCGCCGGGAAAGCGCCTCCCTTAGTCCCACCCAGTCGGTTTCCTTGTTGATGTTATAGCGGTAAGTAGATGTCTGAGGGGGACTCACCTCCTCAGCGTTGCCGCTGCCGATGAAAAACTGAATGAGCTTGTGCTCAACCGATCCCAGGGCGTCCGGGTCTACTTTCCAGTCAGCGACCAGTCCCGCCTGGTCTCCCGATACGAAGGTCAAGTCGATAAACGATGAGCGAGTAACTCCGTGGGTTGTGGTCTCGAAAGTGGGGATGTGTCCTGTGTTGCAGCACAGGAGGTCGTGTTCGTGCATGAATTCCGTTACCGCGACACCCCTGGGATTGATTCGACCTGGTTAGGTTAGGTTAGGTTAGGTTAGGTTAGGTTAGGTTAGGTTAGGTTAGGTTAGGTTAGGTTAGGTTAGGTTAGGTTAGGTTTTTTTTTTTTTTTTTTTATTAAGTTAAACTTCAATCTACAGACACGTAGTCCATAATTTTTTTTTATTTTGATTCTTTATTTTGTTAATTTGAAAATACAATTTGCTCCGCGCTGAGCTCGTTTTACAATAGAATACATCTAAATTAAACAATTAAACTAATATATCGTCATTAAAAATAGTATTAGTGCTTCTTATTTTTTGTTTTTGGCATGCAATGTTTTTTTTTTTTTTTTTTTTTTATTTGCATTTTTTTTTTTTTTTTTTTTTTTTTATTTTTTTTTTTTTTTTGTTCATTTTTTTTTTATTTTTTTTTTTTTTTAATCATGTAGTCATGCAATTTTGTTGTCATGCTTCTTAATTTAATCTTAATTTTATTGTTAGTATAGGAACTTAATATTACAACATTATAAGTCAATATCTTATTGTTAGTATGCTTAAATTTTTAGTAGATTTCTTCGTAAGTCCCTCGGGCAGCTGCATCGAAATGTAGCGTTTTCCCTTATTATGTTGTTGGATTGGTCATGTTATTTATTTGGCACCTTGACCTGGCCTCTAAGATCTTTTAACATTTGGTCCCGGATCTTAGTGTCGCCGCGTCGTATTGCCATTTTTAGATTGTAATCCCTAATTTTATCCGTTTTCGCAATTTCCGCACGCTGAATTAGACGGGCTGTTGCGTCGTCTTTGGTGCAGTCTGTGTAGTAGACGCAAGTTTTTGTGTGTCTGGAAATTGCGACAACGGCATGGGGGACACTTTCAAGGAGGTGGGATTTTCGAGGAGTTGTACGTACAATAACCACTGTCTCGTATGTCAATCCTTGTGCTTCGTGTATGGTTAGGGTTCGGGATCCCGATTGTTCACCGTAACCCTGGCTGATTAGGAGAGCCTTTTCAGCCTGGGTGTGGACGAGATATAGGGTACCGTCCGTTTTCGGGATCACTGTGCCCGTGTACCTTTTCAGCGACAAGGATCTAACGAGAGATTTTGACGAGTATATGCCGCTGTATATTTCGCTGAGGGCATACGCTACGTCTTGTGGGTTTCTGTACGTACAAAGGAGCTCCTTTGTTACGCTGGTCACCAGATTTGGTCTATTGTATAAAAGTGGGAAGAGGTTGTTCCTGTCGATGTAGGGTAGTTGATTGTTGTCCCCTATGAGCAGGGCTTCGCTGGCTTTGGCGAGTTGGATTGCCATGACTATGGATCCAAAGTGGTTCATGAGGGCTTCGTCCACCATAAGGCGTGTACACGTTTCGCCCTCATTCATACCGTTTACCAATAAGGATGCCATAGTTCTTACTCGTCTTTTTGCTCTGTGGCCTATCCGAGGTTCCAGCTTTTCCCTGAGGTCTTTTGCAGCTTCCGTGGTTGTGGTCACTATGACGTCTTTTTCAGTGTCTATCTGAGACATTACCCACGTCGTCTTTCCGCATCCTGGGACGCCATTGACCCATGTGATATTGGGTCTCGTCCAGTGCACCGGGTTTCCGCCTTTGTACAGGTCACCTGCTACAGCTTGCGCCATTTCAAGTATCCTGTCATCCAGCATCACCTTGGTGCACTTGGCGACCACCAATATTGGGTCATTGGGGGGTGCTTGAAAGATGATTTGACCCTGACTCTCCGACCTTTCTTCGTCCTTGGGCACGAACCCACATGTCCTACTGTATGCTGCCATGTACGATCCCGACATGCTGCCTTTTAGGACTTGTGCTTTGTCGTTATCGTAAATGGCTGCCTCAGCCTCGTCCAGTTTGATTCGTAGCAGTTCCTGAGTGTTCCAGCGGTACGTCTGCAAGATAGATTCGCAGATATCTGTACTAACTTTGCGTGTAGCCTTGGTAACTGCCACGAATTCAAGGAACGCATTAACCATGTGGTCCTGTGGCCCGTTGGCCGGTCTTAGTTTAGGTGGTTGCACTTGTCCCATGTCTGCTCTTGTGCGGGGACGCTGAGGTGACTCAGATTTGTGACGTGGGGTCTCCTTAGTGAACTCTTCCACTGCTTTTTCCATCGACAGGGCTCTTCCCATGTTACGTATTTTTTTATTGATTAGGTTCGGGATTGCCTGGAATGCTTTGCTGAGGGTCGCTGTGACCGAAGAAAGTCTGCGTCTTTGGTCGCCTGTGTCGTCTGTCTTCTGCGTCGCTTGGCTTTTCTCTTCTTGCACCCGTTGTTGTAGGCGTTCGGAACCGCTTATGTTAGGGTTCACAACCGGGTGGTCCCAGCAGTCAGTAGGGACTTGTGTGGTTCCATGTTCGCTAGTTTGGGCCGCAAGGAAACTTAGGTTCTGTCCTCTGTCCTCGTATACCACAATTTCGTGGTGCTTTGAGGCCAGAAGTGCTCCTTCGTAGTCCTTGGTTTCGCCTGTGATATACTCCACGACCATGGCATCCACACTGATCTTCTTTGGGGGTCCCGGTGGGTCTCGGTTTCCTATATTGGCTAAAGCTGCGCTCATTCGTTCAAATTCCGTGATGCCATAGAAGTCTTCAGTGTAGAATAGCACGATAGTTTTGTTGTTCTTCCGTACTATTCTACACTCGTGATTCTCTATCGACACCGTCGGTAACTCGTTGAACACTTTGCGCCGCATGGTGATTTTGCGAGTGCTGCCGTTGAGAAGGGCTCCGAGTCCCGGGGAGATGGTTACCCTTTTTTTAGCTTTTGCGTTGCAGAAGGCTATTCCTAGACGTTCGGTGTTGTTGTCCATGAAGAGTGCGACACCTCTAAGCCTTATTCCTGGGCATCCCGTTTCCGCTATTGTTAGAATATCTATTATTGGTGTGGGTTTGTTTAGTATTGTTAGGTTTAAGTTCTGTGTTGATTGTGTGGGTTGTGTGTCTTGTGGGTTTTGTGTGTTGTCGGTTGGCGGTGCGCTGAGTGTGCTGTTACGTCGTGACGCTATCTCCGCCACCAGTTCGATAAATTTGAGGAGCTCAGGCCTCGAGTCCTTGCACTCCATTATTTTGTGTAGATTTTTTGCTGTCAGGTCCAGGTCTAATTGCGATGTTAAGTTGTGTCTAGCCGATTGGAAGCGCGGGCATTCGAGCAGCACGTGCCATACCGACTCGCTTATTGCGGGGTCACACTCGCATCCCGGACTGCTTCTTAGGTGGAACCTGTGAAGGTATTCCCCAAAGCCGCCGTGACCTGTTAGGATTTGTGTCTGGAGGTGGTTCGGTTTTGTTTTTCTTACGATGGCGTAGGCTTTTGCTACGCTAGGAAAGAAGACTTTTGTAACCGATCCAGTCTCTGAGGTATCGTACCGGTCCTGCCATTTCTGGACTGACTCTTCACGTATCCTCCTTCTAACGTATGAGAGTGGTACCGCTGCGTAGTCGGGGTTTGGTTTTGTTTCACTGGCTGCTGACTTTGCCAACTCGTCTGCCCTTTCGTTACCTGCCGTGCCTACATGTGCTCTTAGCCAGAAAAGCCTTACCTGCCTGCCTTCTTCCCTTATCCGTGCGATATCCTCCTTGATGGTTTTGGCCAGAGGATGAAGAAGCTTGGGGTTGTTCAGTAGATCGAGCGAAGATCTTGAGTCGCTTAGTATGTTGACTGTTTCCCTTTTGCTTTCTTTAGCCTTTGCTATGGCTCTGTGGAGTGCATATAATTCGGATTGAAAGACTGTGCAGGTTTGGTCAAGACTGAAGGTCTCACAGGACGTTTCTCTTCCGTCTTCCCACCACGTTAGGGCCGCACCGACCTTGCCCTCCATTTTGCTGCCGTCCGTATAAATTTGCGGGCCGTTCACTCGATGGGTCTCTACGGTCTCGGGGTCCATATTTTCGAGGAGCTCGTACTCGGTTGTTATTTGAGTTGCTGGGTGAGGGAAGTCTAGGAACTTCACCTTTTGCTCAAGCTGCCTCTCTGGTGGTAGGAATTCGGTCGAGATGCCTCTTTTTGCCTCGTATAATGCGGCGTTTTCCTGGATACGGAGGTCCAGAGGCAGGGTTCCTGATAAGACCAATGCTGATGTTAGTGATGTGGTCCTATATGCTTTGCAGATTTTCTGAGCAAAACTTCGTTGTAGCGCTTCCAATGGCTTTTTGTTTGTTTCTAGTTTTGTTGCTTCTGCCCATGCACACGCCCCATAAGTTACTATTGGCTCTATCACCGCGACGTAGATGGTTCTTACTATTTCTCGATTTAGTCCCCAGGTCACCTTCGCGGCGCACGCCAGCTGTTTGTATATATCGGCTGCTTTTTTACACACGGCCTTCACGTGCGCGTTGAAGTTGAGATTCCTGTCTATTATGAGCCCTAGGAGTTTGATTTCATCAACAAGTGTTAGCTTAGTCCCTGACATGTAGATTTCGGGGGGACTGTACTTTAGTTTCTTTGTTAGCAGCATTACGTTCGTCTTGTGTGCTGCGAAGTTCAGTTTGTTTTCCTCACCCCATTTGACTACCTTGTCTAACACTGTGTTGATCGTATCCTCCATTCCGGCTATGGACTTCCCCGAGAAGACTAGAACCCCGTCGTCGGCGAAAGCTTGACAGTGGACTTCCTCACTTGACAGTATTTGTAGCAGGGGATCCAGGATGAGATTCCAGAAGGTCGGTCCGCCAATGGATCCTTGGACGCAACCCTTCGTAGTTTCCCTCTCACTGGTAGTGCCTGCGTAGTTTACTGTTATACTCCTTCCCGTGAGGTATGAATTCACTAGTTTATATAAGTTTCTTGGACAGTGCCTGGTCAGAAGCTGGTGTTTGAGAGCCGGCCACCACGCGTTGTCAAAAGCGCCCTCTATGTCCAATGAAACGATTATAATGGACTTTTTCGCATTTTGCTCCGTCCGGATGTGTTTCATAAGGTCATAGAGGGCGTCCTCTGTCCCGCGCTGTGGCATGAAACCGTATTGTTTAGGACTGAGAGTTGGCAGTAGGTGCCACTGCAGCCGTCCCACCAGAAGTTTCTCCAGAGTTTTCCCTAGTACCGATAAAAGGCCTATTGGTCTGTAAGATTTCGGGTGGGTGTAGTCGTCCTTCCCCGGCTTCCGGAGTATGACTACATGGGCTGTTTTCCATTGCTTGGGAAAGTATGATATAGCTAGGCATTTATTTGCAATTGCCATGAATATCTCCCTTTCGCTTCGGATTGCTGTGGCGCAGATATCGGCTGTGAATCCGTCGGACCCGGGGGCTTTCTTGGGGTTTTGTGCTTTAAGCACCGCCTCTACTTCAGCCTCGGTGAAGGGTGGGTCGTCAGCCGATAGTTCTTTGCTCCCCTCTGGAGTTCTGCTCTCCATTTCTTTTCTCAGGTTTGTGTGGTGGGGTTTGTCTGTTGATACAGAGTCCTCTGGGTAGAACGTTTCCGCTAGAAGGTTTGCTGATTGTTCTGGGCTGAGTGTTTTGCCATCGGGACCTCTTAGGAGCATGTCTTCTTGTCTCCCTGTTGTCTTCCTGAGTACTCTGTATATCCCGTCCCACATGCTTTCTCTGTCTTGTGAAGAGCAGAACTCCTTCCAACTCTCAGTCTGGGCCTCTGATGCTTTATTAAGGTATTCCTCTTTGGCCTTTAGATAGTCTTGAATGACGGTTTCTTTCCTGGGGGGTGCTGCGTTTTTTATCCTGCGTTTTTTTCTGAGGACTTCTCTCTTCAGTTCGTCAAGAGTTTTTGTCCACCAAGGTGGTGTTGGTTTACCCTTTTTCTTGCCTATTTTCGGAATTGCATATTCACATGCTTCCTCGATAGATTTTGAGTAGGCTTGTATTATGGACTCCATTTCCTCTCCGCTGTTCACCGCTTCTATTGAGGTCAGTGTGATTCCATTTTCGTCTAGTGCCTTGTGGAGATGTTCGTTGAACTCACTCCATCTTGCCTTTTTGGTGTTGTACCTTTTGGTGGAGGGGCGAACCTGTGGCTGCAGGCGTTCCCCCAACACCAGTGAAAAGGTGATGGCATTGTGGTCAGAAGTGATTAGACCTCTGTCTACTCTCCAGTTGGCCACTTTTCCGAAAAGGGAGACTGAACAAGCTGTTACGTCGACTAGGCTAGAACATAATTTGCCCTGTCGGTATACTTCGAAGGTTGGTGTGTCGCCGGTATTTAGGATTTGGAAGTCCATTTCGTTCAGAAAAGAGTTGTATGCTTGTCCTCGCAGGTCTTCTGACGCGCTTCCCCACCAGTGGCTCTTCGCGTTTGTGTCACCTCCTATGATGAGGTTGTTGGTGTTGAGCTGTTTACAAATGGACTTTGTGTGTTCAATGTTTTGGTCTATTGCTTGATCTCCCTCGTAGTATATGGACACAAGTCCAAGTTTTGTTGAACCGGCTTCAATGATAACCGCAACTTCTGTCTCGGTGACAAGCTGTGGGTCATGGATTACCCTCATCCTGTCGCCGAAGACGAATATTGCAGCCTTGACAGGCTTTTGCCGGTTTATTGAACACTGGATGACATTAGTGCCAGGGGGTTGGTTTACGACTCCAGTTGAACCTACGTATGGTTCCTGTACGAGTGCTATGTCAACCCCCGTTTCTTCTGCCACCCTGAGTAGTTCTGATGTTGCTTGCTTGGACCTTTGAAGATTTGCTTGGATGAAATGCAACTTCGTGTGTCCTCCACTACTAGGGAGATTATTCGCCGTTACCACCACGGCGTCAGCAGTACGAGATTTTGGACCGCGCTATTTTGTCCCATATTTGTTTTTCTGGGCATATGTCGCTGTATGCCATATGGGGCGGTGTGTTGGCTGTTTCGTTTTTTGCTTTGATACAGTTCCTGCATCTCGGAGGCAGATTGTCCCTACGGGCCGGGCAGTCTTGCCACGGGTGAGCTTCACTGCAGTAGTTGCAGCGTTGCTCGCCTTCTTTGCACAGGGCCTTTGTGTGCCCGAAACCCAGGCATTTGGCACATTGGATGAGGGGGGACTGGTCCTCTACCGATTTTTTGCCTAGGCCTATGTGTACTGTTCCTGCCTCCAAAATGCGTTTATATAGGGTTGGTGAAACCTCCAACACAGGATGACACTGAAGAGGGTTGCGAGCCCGCCTTCTATAGCGCATTTTAGGTTTTAGATCTTCTCCTTTTAGGCCCTCAAATAGTTTTTTATTTTGGGCCTTCAAGTTGTCCAGTATCTCCTGGTCGTCGTGGTGGTTCATGACGTTATTAATTCTTATGAGTGGGTTTGTGGTTTTCGCTTCCTGGACCTGGAGCGTGTTATTCGTTTTAATTTGGTGTTGGAGTTTTTTCACATTCTCTTCTGACTCACAGCTGAGTACCACTTTCCTATTTTTTGCCTTGCGAACCCTATCCACGGTTATTCCTGTGGTCTTAAAATCTAGGGTTGTCCTAATCGCCTCTATTACGTTATCCCCGGTCTTGGTGGGATCAGTCGACGAGACGATTAGTGAATGGTTCGGCTTTGGTGGTGGTGGTCTCTTTAGTGCCGCAGCGTAGGTGTTCTGTTGCGGCACATGCTGTGGAGCCTGAGGAGTGTGTGGATTTTGCTTCAAGGCGGAGTTTATCCATACCAGCGATTTGTTAAGGGCCCTAGATTGGTTTGCCGCCTCCGATACGTCCGCTCTGAGAGGATTTATAATGTCCTCTAATTGAGCAGCTGCATCAGTTAAGGCCATTTCCGTTCCAAGGCCCATGACGCCTGCAGGCTTTGGGCCGCCGCTCGTATAGGCTATATCCTTTACCTCTTCTAGCTCTCTTAGGATAACCTTGGCTTTCTCGTTTACTGGGGCCGTTTCCTCACGAACTACCTCGCGGACCTCATCTTTGGTGGCTGGCTTGGGAAGAAGACTGGTTTTGATGCCTTCTACTTCTCCCCTAAGCGCGTTTATCACCTGCGTTAAGGAGTTGATAGATTCCGCTGTCGTGTGATCTGTGGTTTCTTTGGTAGTTGTGGGACTTGACGATGGAGGTGTTCTCACCGTCTCTCCGGCCTCCCTCGAGTATAGTTTCATGTAGTGGATGTCATTCGCCAAGTCGCCTATTCTTTTTGAGAGCTCGTTTAGAGCTGGTGTGTGGTCGGTGTGGTTACATTGGTTTGGGTAAGTCGAGTTTGCCTCCTGTTGGTAGGTGGGCTTTTGACTACTGGCGGATGCCTTTGGGTCGTCACTCACTTCCAGGTGGATGGCCTTGACTGTTTTGATCAGGCCATCCATCTCAAAGTTAAGCCAGCTTTGCACCCCTGTTACTGCTTTTTGGGTGCCCGCCAGTGCGTCCTTCGTCTCCTTCATACGCTCCTCGAAATCCCTTTTTTGATCTTCTAAGCGTTTATTATAGGTCCTTTCCACTCTGACCATCTCTCTGGCTGCCCTGGTCCTTTCCACCTCAAGGTTTATTCGGTGTCTGTTCCTGGAGTCAGCCAAGGATAGCACCAGCTCGTAGAGGTTTTGGAGTTGTTCTACTGCTGTGGCCCGTATCTCCCGCTTTAAGGTCTTAGAGGACTCGATTGCCTGTTTCCCTGCCATCAGGAACTCCCTTGCTCTTTCTGTCGCGAGGTCCTTACAAACCCCGGTGCGTGACCCTACCGGTGGGAGTATACTGACTCTTCCACTGGCCTCGCTGCCGGTGTCCGTCCAGTCATCCTCTGACTGAGGGCCGTCGGAATTCCCTTCCCAGAGGTCCAATTCGCGCTGATCAGTCTCTGAAGCGCTGGCTGGGATCTCCGGTTCAGGATCGCTATCCGAGGGTGATTCCTTTTTTTCTTTTGTGGTAGAGAATACTACACTGTAGTGGTCCACCCTCGCATGCGACACCGACGGGGTGTTTATTTCCGGATGGCTTGTATGTTCTCTGGTTTTTATGTTTGGTGTGCAGATTGAGGTGTCGAGCATTGACACGTCGGCGAGTCTCCTGGTGTCATCGACTGCCATTTTGCGTGCCTGCGCTTGTGCGTTTTTTATGGATACTGCGCGTCTCAGCGCACAGCCTGCCGTTTTTTTGGTAAGGCCCTGCTCCAGGGATATTTTACGGCTTAGATCTGAGGGACCTTTTTGAGGTACCCCGATTCTCTTATGCACCCTGGAGCCTGACCTGTGTTTTTTGATTGGGACAGGAGTATATGAAATATTCCTGCTTGTGGATGGTTGGTGTGGTTTTTTGTGTGTGTCTGTGTGGGTTTTTGTTTCTGATGACTCACCTTCCTCAGGAGTTTGTGGGTTGGGTGCGGTAGGGGAAGTTGTTTCTGTGTGGCTTGTCTTAGAGGCCTGGTCTGGCTCCTTACCTTCTTTCTCGCAGGAGTCTGCGGTAATGTTGATAGGTTTTTCTGATGGGGACGCCATTTCGAAGCCGCTGTCGTTGGGAAAATTGATAATTTATAAATTTAGAGCCAATGTGATACAATATACTATTAAAATACTATGTTACAATGGTTTTTGTTATTTTTCTAGTTAACTATGCGGAATTTGGGAAATCCCTCGGAGCCAATCGACTGGAATTCTTCTGCCGATTCAAATGAGCCCAATCACGGGTCTCTAGGACCAAAGATGACGAAGTTAGGCTCCGGGGGGTGAGGTAACCAAAAGTGGGGGGGGCGGGGGGGGGGTTTCGCGGGGGGCCGCGGGGGGGGGGGGGGGGGTCGGGGGGGGGGGGTTTCGCGGGGGGCTGCGGGGGGGGGGTCGGGGGGGAGGGTTCGCGGGGGGACTCGGGGGGGGAGGGGG